>OMNN01046903.1:6093-18617 GCA_900302755.1 Chromis chromis
GGTGTGTGACTTTATTTGTGTGTTTAAGCTTCATAGTCCTGTATGTTTTGGTCTTCTTGTGACATTCTCATGTTGGTCTTGCTAGTTTGAAACCTTCAGAAAACATCCTCGTAGTTTCAATCGTAGCATCTGGACTTGCTTGAGTTTGTTGAAGACGTTTCACCTCTCATCCAAGAGGCTTCATCAGTTCTAAACTGACTGGTTGGGAGTTCCAGATTTTATACTCTTCAGGAGCCATTAATACTATTGAAGCTCCAGTCTGCTGGGTGAGTGTTGCCCCTCGCCTCATTATGCGAGTCGTTAGGTCCTTCTCTCTCACAGTGGGGTTCGTTAGGGCCCTTTGTGGCCAGGTGTGGATGGGTTCTGTTCTTCCTGGGTAGAGAATGTAAAACTGCATTGTATACTGGTGAGAGGTGATGTTGCAGGCCTCCCCCTCTTTTACATTCTCTACCCAGGAAGAACAGAACCCATTCACACCTGGCCACAAAGGACCCTAACGGATCCCATTGTGAAAGGGAAGGACACAACGACTCACATTGGCTCCATTCACACCACATAGGGCCCTAACGAACCCCATTGTGAGAGGGAAGGACCCAACGACTCGCAACACACACCCAGCAGACAAAAGCTTAAATAGTGTTAATGGATCCTGAAGAGTATAAAATCTGGAACTCCCAACCAGTCAGTTTAGAACTGATGAAGTCTCTTGGATGAGAGGTGAAACGTCTTCGACAAACTCAAGCAAGTCCAGATGCTACGATTGAAACTACGAGGTTAACCATGACCTGGATGACTGAGAATCTTCACAGACATCTTCAGAAAACATCTTGAAGTAAAATGCAATGTAATATAACAAGCTCCACAAAAATATCTATCTTTTGTGAAGTTTTTAATTTGCGATTGAATCTCTGTCAGAGAGTTTTTGATGTAACGGATCATTTTTGAAACTAGAGTTTGTTGATTGCTCCGTTGATCAACATGTGTCAAGTTAAAACATCAGTATCTGGATGTTGTAAATTTTAGATTTTAAAAGACAACCATGTTATACTGTACCTTTTAAATCGTGCGTGTGCTTTTCCAACAATGTAACCAGAGTTTGACATATTAATGAAATGGTAAATGGTCTGCACTTATATAGCACCTTTCTACCTTAGTGGTACTCAAATCACTTTACAATGTGTTTTGCATTCACCCATTCACACACCAATGGCGACAGACTTCCATGCAAGGTGCCTGCCATTGGGAGCAACTTTGGGTTCAGTGTCTTGCCCAAGGATACTTCGGCATGCAGAGGGGCTGGGGATTGAACCGGCAACTTTGTGATCAGTGGACAACTCACTCTACCACCTGAGCCACAGCCGCCCTAATGAAAGGAAATTCTGTAACAGTATGACTTAGCTGTGTTGGGAAATCCAAGAATTAAGCTGTCTGACTATATCGTGGTCAGAAAGTAAGCAGTTTTGGGCGTGGGATGGGCCATGACAAGCAACAGTAATTGCAACATTATCAGCAGCAGCGCCCACTGAAGCAAATCCATTACAACTATACACTTGCCTTAACCTCTCCGCAGGATAACATTACTGTCCATATCCATTACAGTAACCACAGAAACACAAAAACGTGAATCATTTGTTTATATTATTCCAGATGCAGTGATCGTAGGGTCATAAACTCGCCTGCTGGTTGAATGCTTTTCCTGAAAACCATTACCGTCATTTGTCCAAAATACACACATAAATGAAGTGAGAAAGATGTGAGAAATGCCCCTAAACTAGACTGTCATTAAATAAAACTCTGCTTTGTTTTTCAGTGACCAAGAGCCTCCTTACTCCATGATCACTTTGCACGAGATGGCAGAGACGGGTAAGGAAAAAACAAAAATGCACATTCACACACCGAGCTAGTCGCATAGCAAATAAAACCACACTTTTGTAGGGCGACACTTCAGAAAATCTCGTGCAGGATACACAAAGCCTTGTGACTTACAGTGAGAGTCATGCGTTTAAAATGATACGATCATGTTAGGAAATGGGCAAGTTGCTCTTTTCAGAAACATTGTTGCAAAAACGTTTCTGGTGTGGTCAAGCTGGTTAAGATTAAAGCCAAATTAAAGTTGGACTGTGGCTTTATCGTAAGGGAAGTTTCACAAATTATCGAGGGGATTCATTGTTTTTTTACTGACTGGCGAGGAGTTCCAGGAATTTAATGTTTCTTTTCCCCCTCAGGCTGGACTTGAGTTGTTTTTGAGAACTGCTTAGGAAGTGATATCACACTAGCATTATAAGCAGCCTGGTCGCAGTCCTCTCCCTCAGTGGCTGTTCTTCTATTTTGAGATATTTCTCCAGTTTGACACCTCACTGACAGGAGTCACATACTCTTCTGAGATTTCCCCTTTACTCTGGGTATTAACATGCTATCTGGATAAAGATACCTGAACCATGTGTCTTTAAATTTCCACTTGGTATTAAAATGCCTTCTTGTTATCCCGATTGTACCTGCACTTTGATCTGATGTCATTACACAAAATACTTTGATGGAGGTGACTAACATAGGCATGCTCCTACCTGTAGCTTCTGTTGGGCTTGCTTGAGTTAGCATAAAGAGGCAGAACTAAGTGATCCCTGTTAGTATACATCTATGCCTTGCATTATCATGTGTTTTGCCTTATCGGGATAAGTTATCACGATACAGATGAAATGTGTGTACATATACTTCCATTTTTGAAAGATGTAGTCTATATAAGCAGATCTATCAAGACCGTTTTGACCTAAATATACAATTCCTTTGTAAAGTCCACGGGTAGGTTCGAAAAAGGCCATTTATGTCGAACTGGAGAACACTCCACTGACCTGAGCAGACAAGCTGCAACCCCACCTGTCTGCTACAATCGTGCTGTAATATTGTTGCTTTAGCATTTCAACACTTACTGCCCAGCCTAGGGGGGCATTACATCACATGGAGAAGGGACATGTCACGACTTACACCACAGGAATCTTCTGTTGGTGATTCCATTATTAGCTGGATCTTGTGATTTTTTGTCTAAACAGGGTTTAAATATTCTTCCTGCATATTTTGCAAGTTTGTGCACCAAGTGAATGGAATAGCAGAGTTTCTGTATTCGTAGTTTGACAGTAACTGATTCTTATTCAGGCTGATGTCTGTTGGAGCTTCAGCTGATGTTTGTGCACATTTTAGGTTTGTTATGCATGTGCTTTCTTGTGCATATGGTGACTGATGCTCCCATGCTGTGCGTGCGAGAGCGTTTCTGTGGATGTGTATGCGTTAGGCTTTGAATTCTTGCGCTTGGGCCTTGTGTCATGCACATATGGTGTTTGATGCTCACAAGGCACGGTGTTGTGTGGCTTGACAGCAGCCAAGTTGGGTATTAGCTTGCAGATACTGAACCCTGAAGGCAGCCAAGCCGCAAGTCAGTCAGCCAGCCCGTCACTTTCTGTTTGACATGTGCTACAATGTTAGAATATTCATAAGCCAGTTGGCTTTCGTAAGTGATAGTGTTAGAGAGCATTTCCTACAGAGTCACCTAATGGACAGGAAATGCATGTTTTACAAATTATTCTGTTTCTAGTCAGTCTAGTGCAACTATCTTTGAGTTATCTGGTTTCAATGGCAGTTCTTGTGTTGAAGAAAAGAGTGTCCAAACACAGGAGTCAAATTGGAGGACAAACATTTTTCAGATGAATATGTGTTTAAAAAAAAAAGTGCCAAAAACTGTGCCTGACACATTTTATTGTTTAGTGTGGAAAAAAAATCTTTCCATACGTGTTAGGCAGGAGAAACAGACACTTCAGTCTAAAACATTATTTATTATTAAGATGGCAAGTAGTTAAAATACTCTCTAGTCTTACAGAGCTAGGCTCAGTTGTCGGTACAGTTTAAGTAATAGTATTATGTGATTGGTCACATGAATTTAGTGTCTTAGAGTCTTGATTTAAACTTTGCCTCTCTCTTCCTCTTCTCTTAGATGATGGTTGGCTGGAGGTCGTCCAGTCTCTAATACGAGTGATCCCACTGGACGATCCACTTGGCCCTGCAGTGATCACCCTTCTACTAGATGAGTGTCCTCTCCCCACCAAGGTATTCATCTGACTCTTAACCTAGAAAATAACGGATGTAATCTCAAACTGACTGCAGCTAAGAGATAAGATAAGATAAGATAGTCCTTTAGCTATAACTAACTCCCTCACTCATTCACATTTAAATGGCTGCCAATCATGATTAGACCACTCCTCCACAACTCAACATGCGGACCTGTGGGAATAGAGTAATAGAAGCAACAGTTTAGACCTGCAGATGCAAACATGTTGATGTTGTGAGCTACATGCAATTTTTACCCATCACTTGCAGCCAAAAGCTATTGCAGCCAAAGTTTTTTGTATGCTTTTACATTCATCACATCAATCTGTTGGAAATAAGTAAATTACCAATAAACATAAAATATAAATGTGTCATAATAACTTCTAGTGGATATATACCTGTGAAGAAATACAATTATACAGGACAACCTAAAAACATGAACTAAAACTTTCCGCTTACTGTTCCTTTTGGTCTCTGCTTTCCACCCCCTCTCCCATCTCTTTTTCTCTGCTGTGAACAAATAAAATCTGGTTAGGACCCCCTGCTTCCCTCACTAAAGTAACCTGAGGACAAACCATGACACTCCGAACAGAGTGAACTCTGGACTTCTCTCAGTATTGAGCAAAAAAGTGCTGGATTAAAAAAAAAAACTTTAAAGCCCCAGACATATACAAACAACTGAAAAAACAATCAAACCTCACTTTTAACAACACTCCTCGACTGCAGTTATATTTGTCTTTGTATCCTTGTATCAGAATAATGTATGGATTTGCAAATGTTTGACTGAAAATGCTGTACTCCAGCTCTCCACCCTTCTTGACTTTTGGATTGTTTAATAGAGATTGTGTGTAGATGTGACCCTCACTGGACTAACTGCTCCGTTCTCTCTCTGCAGGATGCTCTCCAGAAACTCTCCGACATGCTGAGTCTGAGTTCGGCTGTTGCACGACAGGACGCTCTAAACCCTGCTAAACACAGAAACACCACCGCTGTTTTGGGATGCCTGGCAGAGAAACTGGCTGGTAGAGTCCACATTTACATATTTTATTTTATTTTTGAATGTCAAGTTAATAGCTGGCTCTTTGGTTCTTCCATTTGCTTGTGACTTGCTCGCTATGGACTTCTGAGACGTTCAAGCTTGTTACAAGCAACTAATTACAAGAAAGTAATGCATCTGTCTTTGTCAGCTTGCTTAGACTTTATATTAACTTTGACAGAGTTTCTAACCCTGTATTAAAGTGCTTGGAATTTGGAGGCAATATTACTGTTTTTACAATTTAACTGGAGTAAGACATATTTGTGGATGCCAAATGTGCAGTTTGGTGGTACAATTAATGGTCAGAGTAGACCAGCTTAGCTCAGGCTCTAAATATTCTTGCAGTTGAGAAGTATTCCTCTCACAGTCAGTAAAACACTCCAACCTAAACACTCAGATTAATATACTTGTCCTCAAGGCATAAAAGAGACAAAGTGAAGGCAGACAGAAGGCGTCTACTAATCTTTCCACAACAGTAAATTAATGCTGTCAGGGAACAAGCAGTCAGAGTTTCCACTGTTATTGATGATAAAAAGATAGAAGCTCATGTATTTGGGAAACAACTTTTCATCTGTCTCTTTTTCTTTTTTCTTTGTACATTTCTTTTTCTGTAGGACCAGCCAGCATTGGATTGTTGAGCCCTGGAACCCTTGAGTACCTCTTAGAGAGCCTGGTGAGCAAACAAAGACACCTGGTATTTAAATGTGTGACGTACATCACACTGTTGCACAATAAAACCTAGGATTTGCTGATGCGTTGTGGTTGCTTAACTGTTGAGGTGGCATCTGCGGTTGTCCTGCTGGTTGGTGAATGACAAGATTGGGCCCGACTCTGTGTGTGAGTGCAATGTTAAAGCTTCAGTATACTTGAAGTGAATGCATGATGGGTAATCATGCCAGAGAGCCAGGCTGTAGGTTTTCCAAATGGCTTCTAAATCCCTGGCAAGATGATGTCCGACAAAGACAGCGGTATAATTACAAAGAGGAAAACACTCAGCTACTTCTGCTCTTGCTGTTTATTAGATAAGAGCCTCAATGTCTTCTGATTCACTCTGCTTTACTGTGCTTTGTCAGCGCTGTAACAAAGTCAGCTCTGCATCTGCAGTGTTTCAAACTGATCCTACAAAAACAACACAATATATCCAGCCTTTTTTTTTATAGCAAAAATTAAGAAAACACTGTTCTAAGGTGTGTGGGAAGGCATTATTCACTTACTTTATTGTTGCCAAAAGCCTCTCTAATATTATTTTTGCCATATTTGTCACAATAATGATGGTTACAAAGGAAATGTAGGCAAGAAATGTGGTGAGAAAGGGGGGCTATGTTATGCAGCAAAGGATGTTGTGGTATCACGGTTTTATGTACATGAATGTTAATGACAAAAAATGTATTTAGGTAAATATTCTTAGATTATTATGGAAAGTAGACATTGATACAATAGGGTGAGGTTGTTTTGAAGTTAATTGATTATACAAAACCACGTGTGTTATTGTACGTTTGTGTGAAAGGGATTTTTTCTGTTTTTAATTAATCAGTTGGGAAAAGTCCACAACCTCGACACCATTTCATTTTTCTTTTCTGTCATTCTTCCTCCAGAGCTCCGAGGCCCACCCCACTGTCATGCTGTTTGCTCTCATCGCTCTGGAGAAGTTCTCCCAGACCAGTAGGTTCACTCGCAGCGTCTTAAAGTCACTTTGGAATTAAGATGCATAATTACGCCGCTAAAACGAGACTGAAAGTGACCTTATTAAAACAGTGAGCAGAGATGCTGCTTCCATAACAACAGGCCTATCCAGTGTCACAGCTTTCACCTTCTTCTACTTTCCTTGTCTTGTTTTGTTTAAATATTACGCTGTGATGTGAATACAAAGAGCGCTGTTCTTCGATAATTTCCCCTGTTTATTCCCCAAACCAGTATACTAATTGTTGACTCATTGCAAAAGCAAAGCTGTGGTCCTGAAGCATGTTAATACTCTCCACTCAAGGTTTTACAAGGCTTTTTTTTTTAAGTCACCAACAGCTAAATAATAATCTAACCTTTATTGATCCCCTTGGGGAAATTCCTTCTCTGCATTTGACCCATCCTATTCAAAGTTAACCTTAACTATACATACTAGGAGCAGTGGGCTGCCGCGGTGCAGCACCCGGGGAGCAGTCAGTGATTAAGGGCCTTGCTCAAGGGCCCACAGTGGTGGTGACTGGGACAAGCGGTCGCTCTCATTTTCCCACCTCAGCCTCTCTTGCCAGTCCGGGGGCTCGAACCGGCGACCCACCGGTTTAAAGTTCACTTCACAAACCACTAGGCCACCACTGCCCGTTTGTTTAAGTGTGATGTGAATACAAAGAGCGCTGTTCTTCAATAATTTCCCCTGTTTATTCCCCAAACCAGTATGCTAATTGTGCAAAAGCAAAACTGTGGTCCTGAAGCATGTTAATACTCTCCACTCAAGGTTTTACAAGGCTTTTTTAGTCACCAACAGCTAATTGCCTCAACTGGCTCAGTCACATTGTTGCAACCTTTTTTGAGAGAACTTTACACTGATACCTCGTGTTAGGGTGTGTCTACAAGGAAGGAGTTATGTTTTTTCAGTCTCACGTGCAACGATGGAACAGATATCCTTCCATTTCAGTTGCTTAATTTAATTAATCCAGCTCTCTATACAGGCCACATCATGACTCGCGTTTTATTTGACTCTTAAAATCAGTTTTCTTTAATGTGTATTGTTTTCTACATGTCAAATACTGGTGGCCTACATCTCTGTACTGTGCTTGATCAGCTCCTTTGAAGATGCAGACGGAGCACTGAAGCTGCCTCTGCTCTGCTAACATGCTGCTAATGCTACACCTCCAGTAATGCAATTACAGTAATGTCTCATGTTTCTTAAACTTATGTTCGTTTTTCCTGCTCACGCCTACATCCTCTTGCCCCCAGGTGAGAACAAACTGACGGTGTCTGAGTCTTCTATCAGCAATCGACTCGCCGTCTTAGAGTCGTGGGCAGAGCATCCCGACTACCTGAAGAGACAGGTTGGATTCTGTTCACAGTGGAGCCTTGACAACCTGTGTGAGTAGCCTAATGCTTTAAAAAGTGTATGTTTATGAGGCCTCACATATTATAGAGCCTTGTGTTTGAGTCTCTGATTAATTAACTGTGATATTCTACTCCTGTTGTCCTCTTTCCAGTTCTCAAGGATGGTCGGCAGTTCACTTACGAGAAAGTCAACCTCACCAACATCAACGCCATGCTCAACAGCAACGATGTCAGCGAGTACCTTAAGATCTCCCCGACTGGACTAGAGGTTAGTCTGTGTGTATACAGTGAAGTTCGCCACAACATTTCCAACATCAAGGTTTAATAATAGGTACTAAAAAAGAAATTGGAGTGTTTATTCTTTCTTGTTGCTCTTGTCTTCAGGCACGCTGCGATGCCTCGTCCTTTGAGAGCGTGCGTTGTACTTTCTGTGTGGATTCAGGCGTTTGGTACTATGAGGTGACGGTCATTACATCAGGAGTGATGCAAATCGGATGGGCCACCAAGGACAGCAAGTTCCTAAACCATGTACTCATCCTCAGTGTTTTTACTGTTCAACCTTGAAGCAATTCCCCCTACGGAAATCAATAGAGTTGCTGATTCTGCACCTACATTCTTTCTTGATTGTACTGCAGTCACTTAATGAAGTATTTCTGTGTTTCAGGAGGGGTATGGAATAGGAGATGACGAATACTCATGTGCGTACGATGGCTGCAGGCAGCTCATCTGGTACAACGCTCGCAGTAAACCTCACTCTCACCCCTGCTGGAAGGAGGGTACGAACAACTCGCACAGTTATAATTTAGGACAACTGTTTTGTGTATTTCTTAATCGTGCAGTTTCAAGAAATTTTAAAATATTTGTCAGTTGGAGCTGTAGAAGAGAGCACGCTTCAAATGTTGGGCTCATTTGTTTGGGAATGGCTTTATTGTCTTTAGTGTCTCAGGGGTGCTTTATGATTTTAGCACCCACACTCTACTGTCACTGCCAAACATTCAGGCTCTGACTAACCTCCCACATGGAGAATAATGGTAATAACAACATGCCAAGGCTTTATTCTGCTGCGTGTGTGTGTGTGTGCCTGTGTGTCCTCTTTAGGAGATGCCATCGGCTTCCTGTTGGACCTCAGCAAGAAGCAGATGATCTTTTATCTGAACGGGCATCAGCTGCCACCAGAGAAACAGGTTTTCTCATCAGCCACGTAAGTTCACACACACAGGCACTTTCTCTGTGTTTCTTTTTGTTTCGTGGCTCTGGTTTCCCTTAATAACTTCAGTCCTCTTCCCTTCTGTCCTTCCTTCTGTCCCTCCATCTTTTTTTAAACATAATCTTCCATGTCTCTGTGCCAGGTCTGGTTTCTTTGCGGCAGCCAGCTTCATGTCATACCAGCAGTGTGAGTTTAACTTCGGGGCCAAGCCTTTCCGTCACCCACCCTCTGTCAAGTTCAGCACCTTCAACGACTTCGCTTCACTGCTGCCCAGTGAAAAAATCATTCTGCCGAGGTAAGAAAAGAAGCCGGTCATCTTTAAAGTGCTGTTCTTTTTAATAGCAGTGCTTAAAATAGACAATACTGTAAGAGTTCGGGGAAGCAGTATGTAATTTGTTGTCTTACCCAACTGTCCTCTGACTAGTGAATCATTTGTTTGCACACAGCGTCCAACGCGTAGGTATTGCAAAATACAAACATGACTCAGCATTTGGGGTTATTCCAGTGTACATAGAACGTTTTCATCACTCATTAATTTGTTGACTACATTTAATGACATTTTTTAAACTTTTTGTTATTGTCATGACGGGTTAAAGGATGTCATTGGGGTCAGTTAGATGTAGTTATATGAACAGAGCAATATCTGTACAGCACAGATGAACTTTCATTATTATAGCCTGATTTTTTTTTTACTACACATCAGACTTTTTTCAAGTTAGTTATGGCTCTATTGATTGTAAAGTCTCCAGTAAACCATGGAAATGACTCAGCATTCACTGTACTCTCAAAGTGGAACACCACAAGTTACAGAACCTATTAATGTTGCTCATTGCACCTGTGTTTCGACTAAATATTAAACAAGATGTTGGATTTTATGGGTGCACTTATAGTTTTCAGCCACTAACTGACAAATATAAAAGAAGATTGAACATGGTTTTTACTTGATCTACATCTTGTGCTTTATTTTTAGTGGACAGTCGGAGCAAACAATGAGAGGATCGATGCAATAAAAATTGACGCAGCTAAAAACCACCATTTGCAGCATCACATATTGACCAGCTATCCCACAGCAGTGTGCATTAGCAACTGAATGTTGGGCTCAGCCTCAGATAGTGGTTTGGTAAAATAACAACTGTGTCTTTTAGATTCATTAAGTGTGATGGTGTATTGGAGCTAAAAGGAAAGTTACTGCCTGACATGAATCACCTGCATCATGCGTTTGGGTGAATGCTTGAGATGCACTACCCTTTAAAATGGAATCTTTGCTCAGTTAACTTGCCACCATGTTGGTCCTTCTAAGGTGTATCAATTGCATTCTTCATTTTTTTTATTAATATAGGACAAAGATCTGAATTGAATGCAATCCTAACAACAGTATGTGAGTGGATCTTAGGAAGATAAGTTTAATTATTGCTATAAAAAACTGATTTACATTAATAAAGCTGTGTATTTGTATAAACTGAGATACTTTGGCTTGCTGTAATCATTCCTCCTGTTCATACTGTCCATTAAGACAGTGGTTCTCAACTGGTCTAGCCTCACTATGTCTATTAATAACGGTCGCGACCCAAATTTTTGAAGTTTGCTGTTCCTGTTAGCAAATTAAGGTTTATTTGGGTGTAGTCTCAACACATTTTGATACAGTTTGGAAAGATTTTGGCTCATTTTTTGCTCATTTTGGTATATTTGGACACTTTTGCCAAGTTTTGGGCATATTTTGGCCCATTTTGACAGATTCTGAGCACATTTTGGTTTATTTTTGGCACATTTTAGCATCAATTTCTCCAGTAAGCTGGCAGAGCGAAATCTAGAGGTTAATAGTGGGTAACTACTGTTGTTACCACCACTAAATATCCTGCTATTGAAAGCAAACTGTGTCATAAGAAACACGTCCTTTAAAATAAAAGACTTTATACCACTACTTTTTTTGGGGGGCCGTGCTTCTGCGACACTCTAAAAATGGCTTCGCGACCCACTTTTGGGTCCCGACCCACCAGTTGAGAACCACTGTTTTAAAGAGTCTGCATGACCTAAGTTTTGTCATCTGCACAAAACTACGAAGGTCCACATGGACTCCTGTTGACGTTTGTATGCAGCCCAAAATGTGTGATTGGGCAGATTGTAAAGCAAATAAGTGACTGTAAAGCAAGTGGTGCTCTAAACTAAAGGTTTGTTTTGAAAAGATTTTGAACAAGTGGATTTGCAGTTATCCACACCTTTATAATTCATCATTGAAAGAGCTGTGATTATAGTCATCGCTGCTGTATTTTGGAGGTGCTTTGATTTGTACTAAAACACAGTGGGAAGTTTTAAATCCTCTAGGAACCCACTGCACAGTCCAATCTGTAATTAGCACCACTTCTTCTTGTACAAACTGCAAAGACACAGCCTTCCTTTTAGAAACATTAACAGGAGCCTCATGTGTTTTTCTGTGTTTGATATGAGGAGCCCTGCAACTGTATGCATATCAGACCAATGTGTTCATATTGTAGTAAAATACAGCTGTGTGCATGACTGCTGACCACTTCCAAAGTCAGCATCAGTCAGAACACAGGAATGCAAAAAGGAGGACAAATGCAACCAAGTGAAATAAACTGGAATCGTATTAAAATCCTACAGCACTATACAAGATGCTGAGATGAAAGAAATAAGTTAAATAATCAATAAAGACACCACAGTGGTCGGCCAGACCTGCGTTGCCTCCTGGTTCTGCTGGTCCAGCTCCTCCAGCTCAGACATCAGGTTGTCTCGTTCCTCCTCAGCAGCTCTCAGGAACTTTTCTCTCCTCTCCAGCTCCACCTTCAGATCCTCCAGCGACTCGGCTGCACCAGACTCATTATTGCTAATTATTTGTTCTTCTGCCACTTGTAGTCTTTCATGCAGATTAAGCTGTGAACAAGGAGCCACAAAATAAACAAGATTAACACTTCAGGACAGAAGCAAATGTCTCTATTTGTTGAACCAATCAATAAAAGAGCTTTATCTTGTTCTTTGGTGTGTTCAAATCAATAATTCACGTGACATTCCTTTGCTACTCTGGCGAATACTTATCTTTTCCTGTCTTACCTCTAACTTAACTAGGGCTGGTCCGAATAGCAATTATCACTATTCGAATAGTGATAATTGCTATTCGGACCAGCCCTAGTTAAGTTAGAG
>OMNN01046940.1:4266-18920 GCA_900302755.1 Chromis chromis
GTGAGGTCAGCTTCTATGGACAGCGTCCAAAAAAAAAATTCCTTGCTTGCTGAACAAAGGTGAAAGATTAGACTTTGCTAAAGGGGGATGAAAGTAAAAAGGGTCGTGAAAATAATCCTGATGAATGAATCATGTCAGTTACAAGAATATAGACCGATGAGCTACAACATTATGACCACTAACAGGTGAAGTGAATAACATTGATCATTATGGAACTATGTGGTGTTCTATGGGCATCTGTGTTGATGAGACTTAGATACCCAAATAAACATTGTCCCAGAACAAGCACACTCCCTCATGCAAATGGAAATCCCAAATGTCATTGGCCTACCCCTGTAGGAAAATGCACCCCACCACATGGCAAAAACATCAAACAATCAGGAACATTTTGAGGAACATGACAATGGCCCAAGATGTTGATTTGACCTCCAAACTTCCTAGAGCCCATTCTGATCGAGCATCAACAGGATGCAGTGGAACAAGTTTGACTGACAGAGGCCCCACTGTACAAGACAGAGTACCCAGAGGATCCACTGCCAATGTCCTGGTGCCAGACCCCACAGGACACCCTGAGAAGTCCTCTTGTCTATGCCCAATGGTTCAGAGCATTTTTGACCACATAAGGGGGACCAACACAATATTAGGCAGATGGTCATAATGTCATGCCTGATCAGTGTAAATGAAAAGGCTATGTTAGTGCATTATTACCTGAAAATCAAAATGATTTCAACTACCAAAGGATTTTCTGCTAGCACTGACACCTGATGGATTTTTGACACCATCTCTGCCTCCCTCCCTCCCTCCATCCATGCATCCAATTTTCTTGCTTTATTTTTTCTAAATGACCATGGCCAATACCAAAAGCCATTGATTATGAACTTCTGCCTCCCAAAACAAGAGCAGGCAGCTCCCAACAAGCCATATTTCTATTGTTAAATTACCTAGAACTGACAATATAACCAGGTGCATGGCATCATCAGGGCATGACAGCCAGAAGTGTTCGGGCCTGCACGCTGAGGCATTTTAATAAGTCACCAAATGAGGGTAAGAGGAGAAGCTGACAGAGCAGAAAACAGCTTTATATCCTACTGAAGGAAAAGTAAAAGAGAAGAAACTGAGTGGGAGAGAGAGAAGCAGGAGAAGAAAAGCTGATGCACTGGAAGTAGCAAACAAAATTCCAGACAGAGAAATCGAAAAGAAAAATAAAGCCTTACCGAGAAACAAAACGACAGATGGCAAGTTTCAACATTAGCTTTCACTCTCATAATTGGTTTAGTGCCATGTGGTTTTATATCTCAATTATTTCCTTCTGTTTTTTTGGCTACTTCTCAACTTGTCTTTTCAAATTTCCTTGCTGTGCTGACAGCCTTGAAACCTGTGGGCATGTCTGGTCTGTTTACTCCTCATTGTTGGCTACATGGGCTCCTTGACAACATTATGGGATGCCAAGAGGTTCTTTCTTTTACTTTCAACTTCTCATAGACATGAGTCGCATTAGGCTGGTTTACAGGAATAGACAACTCAAGAGAAAGACAGAAGAGACTTGTGATTTTGTTTCAAGAAGTTTACTTAAAGGTGCTTTAATCTGTATTTTTATATGACCAATGGCTCAAATGACTGAGGGGTCACTCATAGTAACAAACCCACAGATCCTTATCAATAGGCTCTGCAGTTACCATCAGGCATGTCAGCATCTTTTAGATTATTGTTTTGGCTTTACAACCCACAACATTACTCTTTGGTTCAGTCTCACGTCTCATGTTGGGGTTGTTTTCAAAAAGCTCAGAGAATTGAAACTTGCATTACAAACCCACAACCAATCAGGAATTAACCAAACTGTGCAACTAGCTGGTTAACATAGTAAAGCTGAAGAACTGGATACAAATCCCCAAATTAATGTTATTGGTGCCTGCTTGATTTATAGATAAGCAACTGTTGTGTGTTCACCATATGTATTTATTAGGTGATAATATGTCAGTGCTTACTGTTTTTTACACTGTCGCCTGTGAAAAATACGAAGATGCTACTTTAAAAAACAGGGAAAGTCAAAAACTGACTGATTGATTAATTGAAAAAGACCGACTTGTCATCTTACAAACATTCATTATTGTTGCTAAATGTCAACACGTCAAACACAGAGATGCCTAATTCAGTGCAACAGGGCATAATACTTCTGACTTCCTGCTATCAATACAGGATAAACTAAATCACAGAAAGCACCACGAAACTCATTAAGGGATTACATCAACAGCTGTTAATCCATTTTCTATTGTGATGTAATTTATAAATGGAGCATTAGCAGCTTAGCCAGATGGCTTAGCTGTGGTTTGCACTTTAAATGGCAAACATGTCCAAATGACAAAGCTGTCAGCTCCAGTGGGAATCCTGTGGCAGAGTCTTTGTTGATAATTACACTGAATCAACTTGTACAAGAGAATTTTCTAGTAATTGACTAATTGTTTAAGAAATATTGCAACCAAAAAACTAAAATGACACTAATAATCACTGGTTCCAGCAACTTAAATGTAGATATTTTATATTTTTTTATTTCTATTTGTCTTCTGAGTATCTTGGACTGCTGGTCCAGCAAAATTCAGGATGTCACCTAAAGCTCTGGGGAGCTAGAATGAAGTTTGTAAATGTAAAAAGCCTGCAGCCTCATTTCAGCCATTTCCAGGCAGTTATACCTAAGCATTTCACAACAGTAGATTGCTTATTTTGCCACAGAGGTACGAACTGAAACACTCTGTGGCTAAACTTGGACTCAAATCGTCCCATGCAGGAACAAAGCATCCCGATATGAAGACAACCTGTCGCCTCAGACTGCAACAGTACTCTGGGAGGTATTCAACACATTATGAGACACGTCAGCGAGCAGGGCTGAACTGATTTCCTCTGACCCTGCGAGCCCTGGACCTGGGAGATCTGCCAAACTGGGCCTGGACAGAGACGCTCTGAGAGTATCTGACAGAGAATGAGAGTGGGGAGGGTGAGATAAGACTGGGAGACACAGAGTAAGAGACAGAGCAGGTAAAGACAGACAGAGAGTGAAAGACGCAGGATGAAGATTGTTGTGTCGCTCATATGTCCAATGCTCAAAATTAGGATTCCACAGCTGAAGATCTTTTCACTTCTCAGCTGAGGATAAATCAGACTTTGGCTCTGGGAACTAATAAGAAGTCCCATAATTCACTAAGACAAGAGCCTACCTGTCCAAACAGTGTTGTAGAGTTGACACCACAGAAGCCAAGATAATTTAAAGATCCACTTCAGGTATGTCACTGCAAAATACAAGATTTCTCCCACATCAGTAACACTTCATTCTCAGGTTTTAAGTTCCCATGTCCTTCTCCAAGTTGCCCATTGGAGCAGGACTGGCTTCCAAACTAGTAGTACACAGTTTGAACTCAGGAACTTTCCACTTTCGGCAGAATACTATGAAGAAACTTTTGCAGCATCAAACTGAGCATTTTTCATTCTGTACAGCCGAGGTCAAAACCTCCAAGAGAAGTAATCAAACTGACCAAAACGGATTTTGTAGTGGAGAGAGATTTTAAACTTTTGTGGACAGTGAAACCTCACTTGTTTTCTTGATGAGTTAATTCTCTGGAAGATCACTTGTGAACAAACTCCTCCGCAAGGACACAAAGATTGACATTTGGAACGAGAAGGATAACAACCACCGACCTCAAGCATTGTTTCCAACCAAGTATCATGTAAGCTGTTTTGAATTGGAAAATCTGCACAGAAGCAGAGAAAATTTGCAACATGTATCCAGTGTCAACTTGAGGCCGATACTTCTGAATAAAAGAAAATGACACTGGCTCCGTTAAATGGAATTTCTCCAACAGTCCAAGGATCCAAATGTGTCCTTGGTTTCGGACATAAAACATCTGAACCACAGACTACTTCTGTTTCACCCGTGTACTATACAAGTTGTAAGCTAATCTGCAGCGCACTAGAAATTTGCCAAAGTTATGTCTTCATACAGAATACATACTGTATATGACTGACAAGACGACTTGCTGCAAAAGTACTGAACCAATCAAGATTTTTGTCTTGACGAATGTTTGCATTTCCATTTTTTGTGACATTTCTGAAGTTTGCTGAACATTAACCTGTTTAGAAGAAAAATAATGAAAACAAAAACGGAGACAGTGAAGCAGAGAAGCACATTAAAGCAAATTTATATAAAGAAAAGGAGAGCACCACTTATCAAAGGCTGAAAATGATGCATGGAAGCTGCTGCCTACGCATTCTGATGCAGCAAAAGCTCATCCTCAACGGCTAAGAGTGGGAAAAAAAACTGCTGTTCCCCTACTGTAAAGCCAGCACTATCGACATAAAGCTGCAATGAACAAACTCAAAAAATGCTGGAATGAAAGACTGGCAAATTAAAGCGTTAGGCAGAATAAATATAGTAGAGAAGAGCTGTTTAGCAGCCACCGAAAGTGTCAGAAAAATATACTTTAACAGCCCAAATATGTGTGAAAGGTTTTGAGGATGAAAACCAGCAGCAGTAGCAAAGCAGTAGGTGCATTCATCGAAAAGTGTTCTGGCAGATCACAGACATTTAATCTCCAACATTATTAAAAAACTAGCTCATGCACACCCTCCATGTTTGTTGTCCTAAAAAGTCCTTTGCACAGTTCTGTAGAGAGAAAGGTTTGGCACCATTTTCTTCACAGGACAACTTGGAGCACATAAAACGTCTGGCCAGGAGCAGTTTGTAAGTTTACCACTGACCAAAGCCATGTCATTTATTCAAGGCTTTCCAAAAAAGTGCTCGCCGTTATTCTCCACGTACCTCCTGTGTCCTTGACAAAACCCGGAGAGGAGGGCGGAGGCATTTGGACAACAGACCAGAAGTTTCCACTTCAGCCAACACTACATTAGAGACTTTCCCACCCTACATTTTATTTCCCATCAACTCTGAGCGTTATGGTGTAAAATAATACTCATAACGGAGCTTCATGCATTCAACAGGTGTTTGAAAAGCTTGAGCAAGAACTGAAATGGTGCGTGTTGATGTCAAAATTCTTACCTCTCTGGGGGGACTGCTGGAGTTAATGACGTCTCGCCAACTAGGACAAAAACAGACACAAACATATTTTTACTGTCTGAGTCTCCTGGGGGTTGCTGAAACTCTGAGCCACATTATGTGTCTGAGGTGAAGAAATCCAACACAATTAGAAGCAGACACATGAAATTGGTTTAAATAATATTTATCCTTAGTGGGTTTTTTGAAGTCTGTACAAAAACACAAATTAGCCAGGAATGAAAGGAAGGCAGTTTTCACAATAAAGTCTACTTTACATCCGGAAGCCTTTTAATTATCCTTGAAATCTCTATTTGCTCTGTAATTCAACATGTCTGACACACTCTAAAAATCCAATCAAAAAGAAGATATTTAATGTTTGCAAAAACCTGTAATCTTTCACACACTAACATCAGGTGACAGACATGGATGTGTGTTATTTTTACATCCCGTGCTTTGGGCATCTTTTTTAAGCACCTTGGCTAAACTACAAACCACCCTGCCTATGCTGAGATCCAGCAGACCTTGTAACAAACCAGCTTCCTTACAAAGGAAACGTTTCTTCCTCTCTCATGATTCATGAAGTGCTACATTTATTTTTATGATGCTCTCCCTACGTTCTCAATAGTACCGGAACCTTGAACATCTCTGGCTGTCGGTACTAATATGCATGTGCACACTGGTGAAATCCTCACGTGAGCCGTTTTTGGCATTTACGTGTGTGTTCTCGGTCAGAGCGGTCGGCGGTTTCCACTGTGGAGAGTGGGCCGGGCCTCCGTACTGTACTGGCAGCAGTGCTGAGCGGCAGGAGGCCTAAGGGAGTCAGTCTGCCCTTGATAGCCATCTAATGTCATCTGCACAAACACCAACTGTGTCAACACCAGGGAGCACAGCTCACTGTAGGAGAACACCAGAGCTGATTGATAACATGTGAAATGTGTTATTGCTGCGGGTGCTGCGCCAGAATTCCATTGGAAGGATAACTGGTTACTGGGAATTGTGGGATTTGGTGCAAAACAACACGTCAAAAATACTGCAAAACTACATCTAAAATAATCTTGGATCAACGTATTGCGAAAACAGTCTCAGCAACCAGAAACATGGGAATATGGGGATAATTAATAATAATAATAATAATCATTATATAGCACCTTTTGGATTTACAGGCAGAGCAACAACAACAACAAAAAAGAGGACACTCAGAAAGACCACTGAATAACAGGCCAACAATAGAAGGCCAGTCAGTCTAAACAGAAAGAAAAGAAAAAACAAAGAGGCAAAAGTGGAGAAACAGAGTTAAACTTGGTGAAAGATTTACAAAATAAATCAATACAGCAGCACCACATAAAAAATAATAATAAAAGCATCAAAACTTGCGCTAAATAAAACATTCAAAGTATTGCATTCACATGAAAAGTGATGGAAATAGCCGTATAATGAATAAAAAAAGAAAGCTAGAGAGAGAGGTTCAAAGCCAAGTTTCTTTCTTACACAGCTGGTAAATCCCTGCCAAACGTGGGTGTGAATGTTGGATTATTCGTTTTAGAAGATTACAGAGCAGGAGTTTGTGCAGTCTAAATTATGCAACAGCGGGCAAAATGACTGGAAGCTGCTTCTGGAAGATGTGTGAGAGTTTGTACGAGAGCTTGTAGAAAACCTGAAATGTAGAAAGGCCCAGATGCCACAGCAGCTGTAGAAACACACGTCTGTCCAGGTTGGCTGAATGAGCAGGAATTGAAACCACCTGCCGGATCTGGTGGGAATCTATTTCACGTTAGTGGAGGAGAAGAAATGACTTTTCCTTCAGTTCTTAGGGGTGGGAAGACAATGAGATGTGTGAGAAGCATGAAGCTTGTCAACACAAAGTCTGTATTCTTTCGTAAGTCAGATCTAGAATCTAGTCATGCAAAAAGCATTAAGTAGCCAGAAGATCAAGTAGTGACTGAAGGATCTGACAGAGAATCTGAGGCCGAATGTCAGTGTCATCGCAGAGGTGGACAACAGATTCTAATCAGATCTCAGCTTGTTTTTCCCTATGAAACCACATTGTTTATGCTCCAAAAAAAACTATAAAGAAATGGTAAAATTTCAGCAGCTGTGGCACCAAAACAAAACACAAAAAAACTATAATAACAGAACATAACCATCTCATTAAAATACCATAATTTTACATGATTAATACAGAGTTTGAGCATGAGATAATGTTTTTGTCTCTTTTTTTGGCTGTTTAACGTTAAACAAAACATATGTACATGTGAAAAACTATTAAATTACCTATAATATCTAGTCATTATAATATGATGATGAAAGAACCATTCATCCATTATTTATACACCGCTTAATCCTCTGTAGGGGCGCGGGGGGCTGGAGCCTATACCTGGTCGGCTGGTATAGGCTGGAGCCTATACCAGCCGACTCAGGGTGATGGTAGGGGACACCCTGGACAGGTCGCCAGTCTATCGCAGGGCTACACACAGAGACAGACAACCACACTACCAGACAAGTTAGAATCACCAATTAACCTCAGCATGTTTTTGGACTGTGGGTGGAAACCGGAGAACCCGGCGAAAGCCCATGCTACACATCTTCTAGCTGTGAGGTGACGGTGCTAACAACCCAGCCACCGTGCATCCCTTAGAAATAACCTTTTTTTTTTTTAATTGTAATAAATTATATCTAATTTTAGAAATACATTTACAGTCTTAAACTTGAATTTAAAGAGTGTATCTAATATTACCTACTACTATTACTACTATCTACTAATTTTGCATGGATATTTTAACATACTTTTTTAGGCCATAAAGTGTACATTTCATGGTTAATCACAGTTACATATTTTGATGCAATTTTACATTATCCATGTACTTTTACATGTCTTTTTGCAATTGTATTAATCTTTTCATGTACTCCAAAAATAAAGAACAAATCTACGAATTACAAAAGAAAAGATACATAAAATTACACATTTTTCTTTTTGTTTTTACTTTTACTGTGTAGACCTAGTTTGTTGAAGCCAGTCACATTGGGATGACCACAAGTCACAGTTGCCATCAGCTCAACTGATTATTTGTGATCAGATTTTGCTCTTCCACATTTACCATGTTGGCCACTGTGAGAAACAGTTGCACCATTTGGAGAATAACATGTAGTTTCTGGAGCAGGAGACCCTAAAGGTTACATCGTCGCAGGTTCATTTTTGTTTTTCCAAATGATTTTCTCAGCATTTGTGGCTGCTTACTCCCAATCTTGGACAGACAGAAAGATGAACAGAAAAATAACCTACTTGGCATCACTAGTACCACGACAAGGATGTGATCCCTCACCACCTTCCCTCCCATCAGCTATGAACTGCTTTTAATGGGACCAAGCCGGAAGAAACTGATGCCAAGAATTTACATGACCTCTACAAGAGTGGGTAAAGCATTTCCCCCAAACTTCCCTTTCTCAGGTTCACGCTGTCAGCATGAAAAATATTTTAAATTACTGCAACCAGCATGCACTCTGCTTCGAGTTGCTACCGAAGCCGGGCACTGCACTTGACATACTAATTATTTTTTCTTTTGGCGACATGCAGAGAGACAAGGAAAACCAGCACAGTTACATAACAACCCTTTCTGCTGACCGCTGGGGTGGCCTTAGTGATTTGGTGGATGTGACTGTCCGGCCACACAGCATGGCCCCCTTTTAGCCTCATTACATAAAATCCAGACATATTCAAAGTGTTGCTTTTTAACTAGTTACTGCTTTATTAATGGAGGTGAGGTCACTTCAGATG
The DNA here is from genome assembly GCA_900302755.1 of Chromis chromis. Classification (NCBI taxonomy): domain Eukaryota; kingdom Metazoa; phylum Chordata; class Actinopteri; family Pomacentridae; genus Chromis; species Chromis chromis. The sequence continues at coordinate 13,080 of OMNN01046940.1, forward strand.
GACAGACAACACCTGTAGGTCTCCTTTAGGTTCTTTTAGAAAACACATTACTCAAAGAAGCACCATGACAAGAGGAGTGTCAACTTTGTTTGCTGTCTTGTTAGTTTTTGTCACAGTTACTCAACATTCCCAACATCTCATTAATCTGATTCTGTCAGAGGAGTTTAGAGAGATGCCACAAAAGCTGCAATGTCCAGACTGGTGGTCCCAGACTCAGTTAATTCAGAGGTATGAAGGGGAGGACAGGTGACCCATTCAGTGCTGTTGAACTGATTCGTCTACATTATGACTTTGAAATATAACGAGGATGAGGAAGATGAGAACACAGCAGGAGGTCAGGACACACAGGACGCAGGAATCCACAAACAGCCAAGCCAAGGGGTCGAATTCTGAGTTGAGAAATGAAACTATTTGGTTGAACACAAAGCAAAAGCAGGTGCGTGTTACAATTTGTTTATCTTCAGCATCAGTTCTCAGAACAGATGGTACATAAGACAATCTGTCAAGATGGTGCTCGTTCAGCAGGAAACAACAGCAGATGACATTTTGTAAAATGTTGCTCGGGTGTGAAAATCAACCCATTTATCCAAATATTCACACATGGGCAGGACTATGCTTTGATAAGCTAATAAGGCTAAAGGCAAGTCAGCTTTTACATTGTCCCAAATTCTGACACCGATGCAAATATAATGTGTTACAGCAAGACTGAACTGAAGTAGACATGCCAAATGTTCCCAATTAAATCAGTACAAATTAGATCAGAGAAAAGATAATATATTTAGCATTCACTCTTAATTATCCTTTCCTGAGACTTACTGATATTTTTTTTAACAATCAAAATTCAGTTGAATGATGGTGGCCTGCCTGCTGAAGAGCAGGTAGGAAAGAAAAAGCTGAATATCCATGTGGTAGCAGCAGTTTTTCAGATGGTGTGACTCTGTCACTCTGTGTCTGTGCTGCTGTCCACTCTAAAAGCCCCCTAATCTGACTACTGTTGACTCTGCTTTATACAGATGAGTGTGCGTGTGTAAAAGCTTCCACCAGTATGCCGATACTGTCCAGACAAAGCCATATAGCCGACCTCACAGCCTCCTATAAATCACTATAGAATCAAGATATATACAAAACATAACAGTGAAATGGTGGTGAGCCACATATACACACAAAATGAAGATGCAAATAGACTTAGTGTTGCCTTTATGGCATAAAAATGAGAAGAAGAACCTGACTTTAGCATTGGAGCTGCTTTCAGATCCATTATTGACACTTTTTTAAAAACCTATTTGGCTGCAGAAACGAGGCTATTGTATATTTTCTGCCAAATCTGCAAAATGACTGCACCTGATGTGTGAGGTGAAACTTACAGTAAGTTCACTGCAGACACCAGGGATACAGGCAGGTCACTAATACTAAAGGAGGATAAACACAGCTGCTCAGGTCTGGAACAGTGCACACAATCACACCCACATGCACACAGTATCCACATGCAAACATGCAGATGCCCTCACGGTGCGCATTGTAGTATTAGATTTGAACTATGGCACAGTTAAACTCAAAGTTTGGGCTACCCAAAACTATCTGTCAGTGTCAGTTAAAATACAATATCCCAAATAATTGCATCATTTGCATCTCTGTGTCCTCCTTACTATAGAATCCATCTCTGTTTTTTCTTCTTGTAGCCATGTTCTTCCAATGCTTGGTCCAGACATTACAATACACTCTTGTAATCCTCACCACAACAACAGTGTGTACCTCATACAGCTAAACATCTCATTTTACAAGAAAGAACCCCACCCATAAACACACACACACACACACACACACACACACACACACAAAGTTACTTATAGCTCTGCAGCCCCTTTTTTCCACTGTATAACAGTTCAACACACTCACTGTGTCGGTGGGTTTGTTTTGTAGACGGAAACTTTTAGTAAAAGTTCACCTACACGTTGGAAAAGCAAATAATGCAAATGCAGAGTCGTTTAATAATCAAGATGTGACATCTATAGTTTCCCGAGCTGATTAAATTCTAAATTTTAGGGCCATATTTTACTTATTGGACATTTTGACCTGTCACAGTAGGACAGCACAGGTGGAAATAATGAAGCTGCAGTTCCATTAAGGGTCCCAATGAGCCATGACAGTGGACCAGCAGGACCTCCCCTAAGTGAAAAGCTAATGCAGTTTTGGACTAAACCTTTTTTTAATCATTGTGGTATATTAGCACCAGCTAAATATGGGAAACACATAACTGATTCCATTGATCATATCCTGTTCATTTGTTTGAAAGATAAGCATTAAAGACTTAAAATGTTAAGCGTTGTCTATTGTTCTTGTGAAGTGAGTCTTGTGCTGCTCTTTTTCTCAGGTTGATCTGTGTTCGGCGCTGGCAGACAGCCACTGTCTACAAAGCCTCTCTGAAGAGATCATCCAGACAGCTGTATTAACAGGAAGAGAGCCTTGTTGAAGGATGGGTTCAGGCAGAGTACATGATACAACCAGCCTGGATGCAGCCCTATTAAACACTTGGCTTTGCTATCGTTTGTTTTATTAATAATAACAATTTGAAAATAAGATAGGCTCTTAATCCCAGCAGACAAATACTTCTCCTCGTGGAGGTCAGGGGTTGGGCTCAGCCATACAGTGATGCAACCAAAGGCGATACAGATTCAGTGTTTTGCTTAAAGATGATGTAACAGAACCACATTGTTGGGGAACAGTTTTTAGAACCATTTGGTGTCTGTAAACTTAAAAGTACCTCTCAGAGACCCCTTTTCCACCGAGCTGGTGCTAGTGCTAGTTCGGAGCCAGTGCCTGACTAAGCACCAGGTCTTTGTGTTTCCACCACTTAAGCACCGGCCCCTGGTGCTAAAAACTGGTGCTTAGCAAGCACCAACTCTTTGCTTAGCCAGAGCTAAGCACCGAGTACGTCAGGGGCTGGGGGTGGGTAACAAGCGGTAATTTGCGTCCTTTTTCGGGACGTCCCTGGTCGGATCACATATGTATTGGAATGACTCCTGAGACACACGAAGGTTTTGCACACACTGTTGCGTGCTGAAATCCAGTACAATTGTGTCGCAGATATGTGGATGTGCCGGCGGTGGGCAACAGGCAACAGGCGACTTCCGCCGCAGACCTTATAAACATCTTTATAAAGATCAACATCTTTGTAAAGTTGTTCATCTTTATAAAGATAAACACAGATATTATCATCAACTTATTGTGTTTGTTTAACTGCTATGTAATCGATACAAATATAGACGTTTTATGGTGACGCAATGGTGTGGCTCCAACCTGGCTCCGGGCCAATGGAAAAGCAAACCGGTTCTTAGGAAGAATGGGATTTGAACCAACTAAGCAACTAGCACTAGCACCAGTGGACAACAATTAACAGGAAGCAAAAATATCTTTACAATAGAAAAAAGGCACATTGACCACCAGTAAGTCAAGTTCTAAAGATCAATCAATACATAAACAGCACTGATACTGATACAATTATCACTAACTAGGGCAAAAATTCTCAAGATATCCATCTCTAAAGATGACAAAAGACAAGAGATTAGTGTTATTCTGACTCAGAGGATGTAGACTGTGGGTGTAGGTCTGCCATTGGATGCATATTTCACACAACATTCTCATCTTCCATAAAACAATGGTTTTAATGTTGTTTTTATGTATATTAATACACATGCGCCAAGCAGGAATGGCACTCCAAATCTGAATAAAATGACAATAAAGGCTTTCTATTTGATTCTATTCTCTTCAAATATTTCCGTGTAAACAGTTTCAAAATCCCCAACAATAACAACCTCCAAGCAGCAACCTACACACTAAAAAAGGCAAGTTTTGAAGAACATTTGAATCGTGCATTAAAGTAGGCTTGCTTGGTTCTTTTGGTGAATGGTCATAAAACCATACAAGGAATATTTGCAGTTAAACAGGGACATTCCTGCATGTTTTCTCACCAGTTATGGAAAAAGTTTCCTTTTCCAAGAATGTTTCACCAAAACAAGTTTCCCCCCTGACACTGTTTTTACAGTGGCACCATTACTGCATCCTGGGCTTGGTTTAACTGGTTTACAGAAACAAGCTTCTTTTTTTTTCCCCCTACAGCAGAACAATAACGGATGAAGCTGGACCATTCTCCAGCACTGACACAGCACTGTGGAGATCAGTCTGGCTGTTTGAGACTAGTTCTGCATAAATATACATGCTGACACCCAGCGCAGGTCTGTGAAGTTCAGAAGTAGTTGTGATTTCATTTTGCGGCTGGTTGTGAAATCCATCAGTTCCGACATTCATCACAATAATACCTTCCCATTAGCCTAAACCAGCCTGCGCTCCCACTGTAGTTATGCTGCGTTTCTATCTCTGCCAAAGAAAACAGCTCCACTAGCTCAACACTAACAACCGAGACAGGTCTCTCCTGCCACCAGGTAGACCCAAAGCACAATCTGGATTTCGCTGGCAGGTTTTATTTTCACTACAAAGTTTATTTTGGCAAAAAATCTGCTTTTGCAGAATGGTTCAAATGAATGACATATATTGCTTCATTTAAATGTAATTATCAACTTACAAAGGTAAGTCTAGAAGCTTTTCTTCATTTTTGTTATACAATGAAAAATGCACTACCCAATTTATGTTGTATTTATGCAGCAGATTTATGTGGAAACACATACTTGATATTTTGATCAGTGCATTAATCAATTAATTGACTTATCATTGCTGCTCTACTTTAGTCCATCATGGAAAGCTCTGGATGTGGAAAACCTTGAACACGTGTACACACATGCACCAAAAGCCTGTTTGTCATCTTTTCCCCTTATTGTCACGTCCCAGAGGCCATGAAACAGATTTTTCCGGAACACAACATCAGTTTTTTGGCTCAAACTGATGACATCATCTTTGGGACGGAGCACCGCCATCCCTTTGACCACCAGAGGGATGACATCATTCATCCAAGTTGAAAACAATTGTTTTTGAAACACCATACTGTGTCAGTGGCCCATAAAGGGTACAGAAACATGGCACGTGGGATATCACATGGCCTTGTTGTGTTTGTTTAACTTCTTACCCAAAACGTATCGATGACCATCCTGGAAGGACAGAACAAAAGATGGGTCCTATCCAGTGATTTCCTGAGCTGAGGTACAGGAAATACGGCCTTCCCATACTTCCCATCCTGAGACAAGAGTCAGAGAACATGTGACAACACACGTCTGATAGTGTATCTCTCCTTGACTCCAACCAGGCACATCCTCAGTGGAAACTGAGTGAGTGTATATGTTTGTGTGTGTGTGTGTGTGTGTGTGTGTGTGTGTGTGTGTGTGTGTGTGTGTGTGTGTGTGTGTGTGTGTGTGTGTGTGTGTGTGTGAACAATGTTTTTATTTGCTTTAAAAACTGTAAATGAGTCAATCTGAAGGGGTTGGAGACATTTCTCTTATCAAATAAGACATTACCATCCATTTTGTTGCATGTTCTTGTTCTAAAATGTTGTTTTTCTTGTTTTAACACTTTTAACTTGATCAAGTGTTTTGGCCACAAGTGTGTGTGTGTGTGTGTGTGTGTGTGTGTGATGGCCACCTGGACGAACCACTTCGGCTAGCCATCGGCCTGCTAGCCTTCTGCCAGCTTCACCTCCTGGGTTGGCTAGACTTTTGCCAGCTCGAGTTCCTGTGTCAGCTAACCATCGGCCTACAAGCCCCCTCAGGCCTGGTTCCCAAGTGGGCTAGCCATCTGCTTGCTAACCTGTTACGGAGGCCTGCACCTGTGTTGGCTTGTCTTGGGTCTGGTAGTGTTGATCCAGATTCCAACTGCCACCTGACGATATAGAAACCC
>OMNN01046962.1:0-21221 GCA_900302755.1 Chromis chromis
ATTGCAAGTTGCCCTGTTGTCATCCTTTCTCGTGAAATGTAACCAAACTTTCGAGCGTTTGTGCCGCTTGGGCGCCATGTTTCCTGCTGGCTGCACTGGTGAATGATGTCGCCACACACGTTGCGTAGCTTGCGTAAGCTATGCAACGTGCGTGGTGACGTCATTCGCACCCACTGGACTTGATAAGGGAAATCTTTTGAAAAATTGGCAAACGATTCCATGGAATTGAAACACTGGGAACCGATTCTCAACAAGAATTGGTTTTCGATTCCCATCCCTAATGACTAGTGCATGTAGATGGTCACTGGATATACTTGATTAAGTTTAGAAAGAAAAGAGTGTTTTGAAACATATTAGTGTGGATGAAGCCTTTTAAAGCACGCATACCTACTATTTTCAGCAAGCAAACACTATGCTCATTGCAGATCAGCCAATTACCGTGGAAAAAACACCAGTGAAAACCTGACTATCGTCTTTGCAGCGGGTGGATGGAATCAACATATATGTTTCTTTTACTTGCACAGAAAAAAAGAGAACCACAACAACTTTGCACTCTTTGGGACCAATTTCACACTGTCCTCTTTGAAAAACCTCATTTTATAGCTGAGGACAAATCCAGCGAGAGAAAACGAGAAAACCGGATCACATTGTATGGTGTTAGTGGGGTTATGCAAGACTAATGGGATGTCAACCTCTATCAGATCAGCCTTGTTCGTGACCCTGGGTCAAGCCGAAAAGCTTCACAGAAAACACTGTCACTATGCTTTCACAGCAGCTTTTAAGATTTACTTCCCTGCTGTCTATAAAGAACATGCTGGTTTTAACAATCTAAATTGAAAACTGCTGGAGGGGAAAATGATAGTGTGTCACAGGCAGGGAAGTGCCAGCGGTGGAGGGGACCGTAAAGAGGCAGTGACAGGCCGACGTGTTGGCACCCATCAGGAAGAAATGATTACCTCGGTAAGGAGAGAACAGAAGAGTGGGGAGGGGACACACAGGTTTCAACTTGACTATTCATGTTGATGCACTTCTTGAAAAGTGCAGGCACAGATTCAAAGGTTAAAATGAAGCCCGGCAACTTTTACACAATAGTCCTGTGATACAATGATTGGATGAATCACAATAGAGAGTTTTAACGTAAAAGCAGACACAGGAAACAGGTTATTTAGTTGTGTCAGTATGAGGCATGAACTAAATCACCAGGATAGAGGAACATTACTAATAGGGTGAATAAATTAACAGGTAGGTGGAAAGATATAGTTTGAACTCCGAGGCAGCATCACAAGGACAGTCAGGTGATCTACAGTAAAGTCACCAGTGACACCTAGTGGGCAGGTGTGGTAAAGTTCCATCAAACCACATACAATCTGTATCACATTAAATATAGTAAGAGGTCTTTAGGATACCACTGCAATTAAACAAACAACTCAAATGATTTCTCCACAGCCCTGTCTCCTAAAAAGTATGATCCTATATAACAAAACTGCATTCTCAAGAACGTTTTGAGGGAAATTGATTTCTTTCCAATTATGTTTGTGACATATCGCAAATACATTTCCAATCAAAATATCATTGCCATTTGTTTTACAGCTTTACTGTCACTGCTTTTTCGCCAACCTGTCATATATTAGATGATGCATTCGCGTTACTCATAAAATCAAGGGGAACACCCCATATTGTGAGAGGGTTGTATTTAAACCCAAAGCATTTTCCTAAATCTAACCAAACACAGACTGAGAATAAAACTTGAGTGGAAAAATATTGATCTCAAACAGGAGCACAAACCCCGATCTTTGAGGTGAAAGTCTTGATGTGGACCTTTTCCTCCACCTCCCGTCGAACATGGACTTTATGGCTCTTTGAAAGTAGAAACATTTCTTCCTCCTTCATACCGTCACCTTTAGGGGATAAAGTACATTTCTTTCAAAACCTAAATCACAATGCAGTTTCGTTGTATAGGAACATAGTTTTTGTATAACAAGGTTTCTCTCAAAAGAACAACCTCCAGTCTGAACCATCAAAGTGTGTTCTCAGCTTTAGGTGAATATTACTGTATATGTGGAAAAAGTTGTATTTTTAGCTACAGATGGAGATGAAAAAATCTGATAAAATGCCTAAAGAGATAGCACTTGAGAAAGCATCCATTGAAGACTACAAACCTAAAAAATAAGAAAATCTGAGGGAGTGGAGTTAGAAATTATGAATTTACAAGACCTCTGTAGACTGCTACTCGTCCCTACTTGAGGCAAGCATTTCATATTAACTCAATCAGTTTCACATTTTAAAAACTCATAAGACTACAAGGGCTAAACAATTATTTAACCAAATTCAGGTATCAAATGTTTTCGGCAGCGAAAAAGTTAACCACAGCCACTCCATTGTCTCTGCATATTTAACTTTTTAAGCATTTAAAACATGCTCAGAATTATATGGAATTTGGAAACAAAATGTTACCTCTCACTTCTCAAAAAATGTCCTTTCATTTACTTTATCATTTAATCACACCTCAGGTCCTTGACTTTTAAACCCAGAGAGCAGACTCAAAGAGCTAAGAAGCATATGAACACATATTTAATGAATTAAAAAATCTTTTCCTCCTATCCTTTAAAGCGACATCAGTAACTTATGATGGCTGCAAAGCTGAATCATCCATCAGCGGGCTTTAAGCGCTCTGGAGACACAGATAATGTAGTGTAATGTTTAAGCAATACGGGCACAATTCAAGCTGCGACAGTGAAACCGACTCCTGCTCTATAACAAGCCCTCAGCATAAGCAGCTCCAAATACTCTCATTAAAAGCTCATTGTTTGGTGCTCGTGGTATAAAAAGCATAGACGATAAGAAAAAGCAGCAGCCTCAGTGTCAGCCCGCTGCTCTCCACAATCCGATCAGATCCACTGAGCTGCAGTGAACTACCGTGTCTCAGAGAACAGAATGCTGCTTTGTGATCAGCTACAAATATAGAAAATCCATTTGTTCTCCTCCAACCACAGAACATCAGTCATACAGACAGTCCCAGTCCACCAGGAGTTCACCAGCCTCTGGCCAACTTTCACGGAGGTCTCTACTCCATGAAAGGTGTAAAAATAATTGCCCTTTCTCCCCACTTGCTCTGTGATGTGTGTGTATATGTGTGTGTGTTTGTGTGTGAGTACACTTGACTTTTAGCCATGAGTTGTTTTAGAAAATCAAAAACAGAAATAGATGTTCAGCAACAAAATTAATCTCACCTGAGAGGTAGCAGCTGGGTGAACTGTAGCCTTCCCAGTGCAATACAGTTAAGAGACAGGCTCACAGATGTAACCTCACTTTGTTTTTATCAAATCTCTCCTTAAGGGATGTTGTGACACATTACACAGATAGCAGCAGTTTATTGTTGAAACACATTTCACATATAAATTTTAATAAAGCATGTTTACAAGTTTAATTTGATTAAATAGCATTGTTTGCTTGAGTTTTTCCAGTTGAAATCAACATTTCTATGTGAGAGAAATAATCCTATTTGACTTCTGCATTATCTTTTTTTGGTAAAATGTGCACAAAGATGGGACTTTTTCTAATGACTTCAAATGTTTCTCATCTCATATTTCAACTTAGAATCACAGATTATTTGATCTACTTGTTCAAAATTGCAGATTCTGAATGAAAGGCATGAAAAAAAATTACAGTGAACATTTCAGGCCTTGAACACTTTCTGAGACATTGTTAACTAAACATAGCTTCAAATTTCAACGTGCAAATAAACATGCTCAATTTTTTTTGTAAAACAAAATTATCCAAGAAAGTATTTGATACATCAAGGTAAAATGTACACCATTTAAAATATCCATTGGTTTTCTTTTTGGTAAAATGTGCACAAAGATGGGACTTTTCATAACAACTTAAAATGTTTTTCATATTTCAGCTCACCCATAATCCCATAGTTATTTGATCCACTTGTCCGATGGGCAGATTCTAAATCAAACACGTGATAAGAAATAACAGTAATAATTTCAGGCTTTTAATAGTTCCCAAGATACTGTCAAACATAAAAACATAGCTTCAAATTTCAATGCTTGAAAAAACACGCCAAAAGTGTTTTGTGTGTTTTAAAAAAAAAAAAAAAAGTTCTTGGGAAATATTTGATCCATCAATCCAAAATTTCACAGATATATTCATAGTTTATGATTAAAAACTTTCATGCAAATTAGAGATGGTCGAACAGATGATGTATTAAGGTGGAATAAACCCACATGCAGTCAGACACTGATTGAGTTGAGTAGTCTATTTAATGTTTGTTTTTAGTGTGTTGATCTGCTAAATCCTATTTATTTGACTGACACATTAGTTGAATTTATTTCCATTAGTTGTTTTATTGGCCATGCTGTATTCTTATTTCTGATCTCTTTCTGAGGTTATTTCCTGGGATCAGCATTGTCACGGAGACGCCACTGATAGTATTGAGAAGGACTTGGTGTTTTCAATCAGCCTCACTGGAACACACCAGCTGGACTGAGGAGAAAGGATGGGTTAGGAATGACTTGTTCTGTGTGAAGGTAACTTTGAATCTTTGTACATAATATATAAAATATATAAAGTATATATCAACTGTAGCCCAATTGTTGTAGACACCATCCCTTTCTGGGTGAATGTCACTTAGTACTGTGCAAGTGTAAACGTTTTAAATGTAATAATTCAGCTCACTTAAGAAAGGAGCATTCCATGGTCAGAAATTTACATTCTAACATTCTGACAAAGGTGCAGTGGATAGTCAGTGTTTACTTTATGAACTCTGTGGCAGGTTCCATCTTACAACTAATTGCAACACATTTTCTTGACTTTATTCAGGCCATAAACTGGAAAGGACATTCATTTGATCTTTGAGCAGTTTAATTAGTGAATCATCACTCAGCAGCATTTTGGCAAACAAGGTATTTGAACCCCAGTGACAGTGACTGAGTCTCTTGACAGCAAAAATAATGACCTTTTGTGGATTTGTGCCAATGGACTTTTTTGATTACAGAGGCAGCATATTGGAATCACTTTTAGCTGACAGTGTGTGTTTGTCTGGGTTTGTTCAAGGTATACAATGTCAACTTTTTCCTGGTTACAACATCCTGAAGCTTACACAGCATACATTTAGAGTGAGTGCAGGTAACTATACATAATGTATTCTTGAAGACAAAATCCTGCAGCAAGTTCCCCACTAAACCTACCTCTCTCTTCACTATGCCATCTCTCATCTTTACCCACAACTATAGGGGGTCCAGACCCCCTATAGTGAAAGTAAGTTGTTCCCCCAATATAATATTATGAACAACAAGGCAAGATTTACAATTGGCATTCAGAACAAGTGTCTGTGGAAAAATCTCAGGAAATTTGTCCGGAAGTTAATCCTTCTAGTAAGCACAAAAGTCTCAGTTTGCATGCTTTTTGTCAGCAGAGGTGAGCACACACAGAGGTACTCCCACCACCACCACCATTTAAGACCACACCACTCGCCTCCATTGTTTGACAGAAGAAAAAAATCCAACAGGGGATACCTGACCAGCAAAACAAAGGACAGAGAAAGGAATGTAGTCTTATTTCGACATACAGAGTTGTGACAGCTGAGGTGAAATAGTGCCACCAACATTCCCCCTACTTCAACAGGATATCACCAAATAAATCTAAACTATACCACAGTGGTATGTCATGAAAATAAAGTTCCATTTATCTTATCTCAGTCATTAGCTATGCAGAATGTAAAAAAAAAAAAGCAAAGTGGGAGGAAGGAGGAGTGGCACAGTTTGATCTTATGGATAATTTCCTTTTTGGTTTTAACTCACTGATTATGGAATAAATTTCTGTATCAGTGATGTCTAATAAGTTCTAGACCACTTAGATGTATAGTGGACATCAGCAGCACAGGTGGAACAACAGCAGGAGCATGAAACTCAGCAGATTTCTCCTGGATCAACAAGTGCCCCCCAATCATTCAAGTGACTTCCTTTTGGTGAGATGTGTTAAACTGTGTGTTACTGGGGGACTCTGCATAGCCAGCTATGACATAAACACTACGCAAGTCACCAACCAGTCTACTCTGCACTTCAACAATTTCCTCTTGAGTTTAAACCAAAAAGCCACCAATTCATAGAGAACAAAATCAATAAAAATTTGTCTCGCTATTAAGTGTTTTGTCTGTATTCCATATCACTCCACTGCTGTTGACAAGAACCAAATCATTGCTGCATTTGGGCGACATATTCATTGTTTCCAATGAACACAAACCTGTTTAGCTTTTCCACTTACAAGAAGCTTTCTCAGCAAAGACCTTCCCTCCAGAGATCAAATGAAAAACGCATTTGCAAAACTTCTACTACACTGAAACTAACAGTATGGATGTATCAAGCTTTGGGTGCACAGACTGTACAATGCTTATTAGCAGGAAACATGGAGTGTTTGGTTTGGTCTTCTTAATGCATTTTTCATTTAAAAAAAAAATCACACCATGCACATCTCGATGCACACACATAGGGTAGTCTTACATATTCATCAGTCACTACACCCTCCTGACTTATAGAGAAAAATTATTTGATCCACCCTATCAGTAGACTAGTCTCACTCTCTACACAATATTTCTTCTCACTGATTGATGAAGGACTTGTCTTTTTCATGGGTCAAGTCATTTTAATTAGCCGTCATGCCAATATCACAGGCCAGAGGAGGCGCATCTGACAGGTTGGAGGAATCTTTATTGAACTCTCACTCACAGCCACTCAAGTCGAACACAAGAGACTCAGATCAGGTTGGAGCTGAGTGAAAATGAAATGTACACACTGACATGAATTAAACATCTTTTAGAGATGATGACATGAAAGGATATATCTGCCCAAGGTGTGCTTTGAGCTCCATGATAGGCCAAAAAGTCAATGTAGGTAAGGTTTTTTGCTCCAAATCACTGTCTGCCGTCTAACCTAATTATCCCAGCAAGCCAGGGTAAAGGTAATTTGGCCTGACTGATTTAGATTAATGCTGCTCTCCCTGCACACCAGCTGCACGCAGTGGACTTACTGCTTTACTGGTTCCACCTCCTGCCACTTTGCATCGTAGTGACAGCCAGAGAGCCCCCTCAATACTCAACAAATGGCGCCGTGATAGGAGGTTCATCTCCGAGGCTTATTAATAGGGGCAACACAGAGCGCACAAAGCATACAGTATGTCTTATAAATAACCTTTAACTGAAAAAGACATCATTTTAATTGCTAGAGGATGGTTGTCCTTGCTGACAGGCCTGCTCTTGAATACAAATGTAATGTTGCGCGTCACACAATTGTTAGCTTGCTGCTGTGGTTCTTCAGCTTGGTATATTGAATATTGGTAATAATGAAAGTTAAAATGGGTTAATAAAAAGTGCCTCTTTGGTTTACATAATAATAATTTGACATTTTGGGAAATATGAATATTCCCTATTGTACTGAGAGAAGGTTGATCGGTCTTATTTTTTGCATTTCTCTTCATTTACATATTAAAAAAAAAAAGATACAACCTGTTAATTGGAGAAAATCTAAGGTGTTGCTAGTCATATTTTAGAATCGCATGGCTTTTAAAGAAAACAAACCAAGTGCTGACCTCAGGATAACAGAGCACAAGGCTGCCTCTGTGTGTTGCTGTGCATTGATGGTTATGCAAAACAACACCAAGGCCAATTCCTTGTATGTGCCAGCTTAACTTGGCAATAAAAGTGGTTCTGATTGTGATTATTACCTTGGATTTTACCCGGATTTTACCCAGGCTGCCAATTCAACAAAAGGTTTTATTTAGGGGTCAAATGTTATTCCACCTTTTCTTCAGCTACATTCTAGCTAAAGAAATGAAACTGTAAAATTCTCATTACAGTGCTTGATGGCAGATATACAGTACATCACGGTATTTTCAAGTCAACATAAGCTGAATTTGCAGTCATCTCTCTCAGATCAGCCTCTCCAGTGAAAGTTGTTCAGTGTATGATTTCATTTTCTTCCCCCTTTCCTCTGACCATGAAGGATGCCTGATTTAAATTCCTCCTGACTCTACAATCCTATACTCCATGATCCCTTCTTCCACTTGTAATGGCCATGTCTCCAGGCAGCTCAGCCCTCCATTAGTGACACTGATTAACCCTGCGATGTCTGGTTGTGCACTGCTTGATGGGGCAGGACAGGCGATGGATCTGAGAACAGGCCTGTTGAGGAGAAAGGCAGCCCAAGTGGACTTGTTAAAATGTATGAGTTTTATCACGTCTTATTCGAGGCTACTTCATTTGCTGGATGAAACGGAGATGTACAAGAATGCGGCTGAATGAGATCTGGTATTGGATTTTCACACAGGAGTTGACCGGGCTGCCAATTAGATGTAATTTGAATGGTGCGGCTCTAATTTGTTCCCTCTTCGGCTGGAAGGAGGCCCAAGTTCATCTAAAGACACAGAATAGATACTTTGTGTTGAGGGGAAAGGGAATCAGATTATGGATTTTACTGAGAGAACATACTGTCACACAATAAATGCACATTATATCAGAGTATCTACATGCTTTTGAAGAACTAAAAATGGACAGTTAAGTAAGCTTTTTGTTTCAATTCCACAAATAGACTGCCCTCCATACTGCCAATCACAAGCGGAGGTAGTACTTCCTGTTTATGTACTGTTGTAAACCTATGACATGTGAATTTGTGCTTGTGTATAGTTTGTAGTTTGTTTTGAAGATATGTAACCACTGTTTCTATATTGGGCAGTTTGCATATAATAGTCAGCTATATCTAAACACACAATCAAATGCTGTACTGAGAATATTACCACCAATATCTTGCTAAATAGCATTAAATGATACCATTGATATATTAGATTGTAATTAGTGTGGCATTAAACAGTACTGGCAAACGAGCACAAGGAGTTCCTGTTTTGAATGATTCAGTTTGTTACTTGTGCCAAGCAAATGAAGCTGCATTCAGAACATCCATTCTGAGGAAAAGCTCAAGTGCAGACAGAGGTCAAGCTCTTAACTCAAAACTTAGCTAGGCGAGCTTTCATTCCCTGCAGACATTGTGGATGCAGTACAAGCTATCCAAGTTAACAGGCTGGCCTTGTATTGTTTCTTTGTAAATGCATCACAAATAAGAAAAACATCAGAAGAGTGAATGATGGATGAAAGGATGTTGTGCTGCCTTTTAATCTTTACTAGTTAAAGCTAGGTAGGATAAAAAATATCCACTGTGCTGCTCAGAGGCTATTAACAACTTTTAAAGTAGAATGTTTTCTTGTATGTTCAAATGCATAAACCAAAACTGTGAATCAGTTAATACACCTTAAATGTAAACGCTCTCTTGCATGACATAAGCTTTAATAGTGCACTTTAAAAATGCTTTTGTATTTCAACACGATTATGCAAACTGTGAATATTCTATTTCGTCACTAGAGGGAAAAAGTGTCAGAGCATGACGATATTTCGGTGCACTCTGGGAGCATTACACCTACGACAACAAGTGAGAAGGCAGTCGAAACCTGGCTAACTTAGCTTAGCACAGACAGGAAACAGGGAAACAACTAGCCTGGCTCTGAGTAACACAATCTCTAGTACTTACTGTGGAACATGTTACAAGTTGACTCTTTAATCCTCACAAAGACGTAGGTGCAAATCCACAGACGCTGTATAAAGATTTATTACTATTTTATAAACAACCTGTATCTTGTGATTGGCACCATCTTTTTTTTGCTTCTCGTAGATTCCTTTCACACTCATACATAAATATGGACAGACCCTCCTGTTAAATACTGGATTCCTGAGGAGCTGTTTTGAAGCTCGTTGTGGTGACTTCTGTTGTCACCATCTTGGCAGAGCCTGACTCATCCTAACTCCATTATAATCCAAAATTGAGTGCAGAGGTGGACCATGAGTGGAGCTAAGTTGGGCCAAACAAACATGTCTGGCCTGTGGACTCTCTAATGATGCATAATTTTAAGCTCTAATACAATTTAAACAGGTGAGTTATCTAAAGATTCACCCCCTTACAGTTGTCATGAATGAAGAAATTAGCAGTAAAAACCATGATTGATTTTTGTAAAAGGCTTTAAACATTTTTATTTCTGCTGCAAAGTTAAACATGTTCACATTGGGGTCTATGGGGACTAACTCGCTTTTGGAGCCAGCCTCAAGTGGTCATTCAGGGAACTGCAGTTTTGGGTACCTGAGCATTAGGTTTATTCTCTGGAAACACACCCCACTGCCTCGAACATGAACACTAGCTGAGGGGAAACACTGACCAGCCCACATGTGGACTAAATCAACAACATCAGCTTCAACAAAACTTACTATATATTCTTTAAACAGAAGCTCCAAAAGTCAGAGCCTGGGAGAGTGAATTGTCAATCATCTGTGTCAATCAACAAAGCAATTATTTCCAAAATGACCACGAGCACACTTATATATACTGGCTTATAATTTGGAGGGAGACGATGTTGTTTTTAATAGATGTCAATTTGAGCCTGGGACATTTTAGAAACACCATCTAGTAGCCATCAGTGCATTACACATTAAGGTATGCAAGTGTAGGATTCAGCCTCAAGTTCGTAAAAATGTCAAATTATCAATTTGAACAGGGGTCAAGTCGAGGCAGAGTCAAACTTTTCCTTCCAGTGTTTTAATTGTCTTTAGACTGAAATAAGATTCTAAAATGAAGGAAATGAAGACACGTACTGTGCGTCATTCACTGTGAATGTGAAGCGTAGGAGTTGGCAACTACATATTTATGATGTTATGAGGCGTACTGCAACAAAGACTTCACCCAGCAAGATTAATGTTACATAGATTCAGGCATTAGGAATTTGAGGCAGAGTCTAAAGGATATCACTGTTTAAAATCAAAGAAATGCCATAACTATCTAATAAAAGCCTCGACTGAATGACTGGCACAAACTTCAAGGGCATTCATCAGGTCATCTAGGGATAACTATTTGCACAGGAGATTAGATGAGCAGAATTACACAAAAATAAGTTTGCTCCAATTGTTTTTCTATCCGTCAGTTACTCCCAGAAGTGTTGATTTGCAGCTTCCTGAATCGTGACATTTGAGAGAAAAGGGGGATTAGTGAAGGGTATTAGGATGAATTAAAAACAGCATACCAGCAGGTAAAAGGTAACAGCAGTGCAGAGCTTTCAGAGAGGGATCGTAAGTATTAATACGTGAAAATAATGATATCTTTTCAACTTTGCAGCGCATGGAAGAGGTTCGGATAAGAGATGTAATGATTAGAGCAAACAAGGACAAATAAGGACGTGGACAAACGAGCAGAAGGAAATGATATCAGCTATTGATTTAAGCAAAGGTTAGGAAGCAGTGGAGGTGATCATTGATCCATTAGTCGAGGTCGACTCATTACACAGTTCTGTGGAAATTTGCCAGAACTTGCAGGTGCAATAATTGCATGATTTAAATGATATGAACAGTTTGATTAAAAAAAAAAGAGAGTAAAGCACAATCCATGCAGTAATGTGAAGTGCTTGCCGAGAATTATCAGTAAAATAACACAAAACAGCAGGTTTTATAACACTATTTAAGTTTGCTTAAAGTGCACCTGGCACCTGTCGAATGTGCAGTGAATTGTCACGCTGAAACTGTTTCATTTTCACACATCACCTTAATTTTTAGAGTCACAGTTTGCGAGTGAAAATTTCCTCTGACACCTGTAAACTCTTTTTCTCACTTTTAGATTCTTCCTCCCTCTTCCCCTCATTGTGTCTTTGTTTCCGTTCAAGGTTAAGTACACCAGAAATCTCAGGCTCACAGCAGGTACTGTCGGCCCAGACTCATAACCATTAGACATGCCTGAGAAAAGTCACGATGTGCCTGTCTGACAGCACTTGTTGACTACACCTGCAAATGAAATAGAGCCCTGTCACTATCCTGATAAGTTCATATAACAGTGCAGGTGAAGGTCACAGACTGACATCGCTCAGGTAAGAGACTTCTTAAAGCCTCAAGTTTAGGTTTTTAAATTTCAGCTTTGGGCAGCATGGTGCAGTTTATGTAGAAAAGAAATGGTAGAGTAAGCAGCACCAGCAAATATATTCAAAATGTTATTTGGGAGACTAAAATCCAGGAGGGCATGTAGTGGACTCACACTTGCATAGTGGCTGAAATACACAACCGTGAAACCATGTTTTTCTGGTCTAAAATGAATCAATATGCAGGTTAAAATGTTTGAAAATGTAAGTTTCTACTTAATAACTTACTATCATTTATGTGTGGTTTATTGTTCTTTTTAAGGACACCCCACCGATATCAAAGAGAAGGTTTACATGCATTGTGTGACTAATCATATGTATAAGATAATGCCATTTATTGCCATTTATTCGTAAACAGCTTAAGACAGTTCATGTTTGCTCTTAAGCTTTCAAACGGAGAAAATGAAAAATATTTAATATTAAAATAACTGTGCTTTGTAACGATAACTATAACCTTCTTGCTGAAATTATTATGTCTCCAGTAAAGGAGCCTTTGATTACTGCTTCTCTCTCACTTCCTTTTTATGGTCTTCCATTTTTAAAGGCCATTTTCAAATTCAAGCTTTCCATTATTCAAAAAGAGTCACACAAGTTATGCTCGTACGCCGCTGCTTTAATACATCTGAGTCTCTCCTGCTGTATTTTCTGAGATGCACTAACAGGAATTACATGCTGGGGAATTGAGAGGTGGAAGGTGTTAGCGCTCTTTAATGCCCTGGAGAGCTGGCCTGACTTCTTTTATCTCAAATGAGCAGATCAGAGGCCTGCTGATGGATTGCTGACTGTGTGTGAGAGATTTTCAGCTCTGCTGGGTGTGGGCCTGGGAACTTATGTTTGTGCATGTGCACTCGCATATAAATATGGATGGCTTTTATGTATAGGCTGTGCGCTTAAATGTTTCAAGACCGAGCCATAAATATACTCTGAGGGAAATGTTTTAAGAGCATTAGATGGGCTGGAATATTTCAATGTAAAAATCTGAATCTAGTGAGACGGACACATAACACGGCACACTTGCGCTGAATTACATCTGCCAAACAACGATCTGTAATTATACATCTCTTTCTATTGCCCTTATGTGTACACAGAGCTTACCTGTATTATTTTATTAACTGACGATATTGGTAAATGTTCAAGAGATTAGCATGACTCTCTGCAGTATAAACAGCATTTAGTGAAGCACTGCAGCAGAAAAGGAGGATGAAATATCAAGACAGCAAACAAAATACAGTTAGCTAAACCGATTACAGTGTAGATAGCTGTGCTACGTAATTGAAAGTCAAAGGAAACACTGAAGGCAATGTTTTGATGAGCCTTATTAATACACAATATAACAGCGCTTCTTATGAAAACAGATTTTCCTCTTTCTACTGCTTACAGTTAAGTCCCTGAAAGGCATCATAATATCCAGTTGGTTTCTCCTGTTAACAGTCACACTCTGACATTAGCAGCTGCTACAATGACTACAGGTCAAACTGTGACTGAAGTCTTTATGTGAGAGAATTCACTGGAGCGCAGGCCACAGAATTAGCTGTTTGGTATGCAGACAGACAGACTGTATTCCAATTGAGGCATCACACAGTGATCCTCAGCCCCTAATCCGTGTTGTTCATGGTCACGACTGTGCAGGAATGTGCTTCTCATAGCAACCACATGATTAGGGGTTTTTGAAACATCTCAGAATTGTATTCTGTGTCACGGACAGGCAAACTCTCCATTTTAATCACACTCTGACTCATTCCAATTTCTATCACTTGTGAATTTCTAGCATGGTGTCACTATTCTTTTACTGCTGCCTCAGTTGTGATTGTATGTCTGGAGGCAACAGGCCACTTGGGGCAAGTGAGGTACAGCCCCACCTGCTGGCAGTGGAAATAAGTGTGGCTTTAAGTAACTTCCATACTATTTTGGATTCATTCATAACACAAACCACTTAGGTGTCCAATAACCATCCATCATTGTGAATTTAACATTGAGTCCGTAATCTAGAGAATGTGTTTGTTATCTGAAATATGCTGCATGGAAAATGTTAAAAAGCACACTGTCACATTGTCACATTTTCTGGTTCTGCATTTGTCCAAAGTCATTGTTTCCCTCCCATTTCTCCACCTAAAAACATCATCACTGTGCGTGTCCATTTGATTCATTTCTTATCGAGCCACTTCTGTTGTTTCTTTGATGGCAGAAAAGGCAAAGATTGTGCAATCCATTTTGTAATGGGATCACAAACAGATGCTCAGCGTCCTCCTATGGGACGTTGTGTCTCTCCCTGTAAGCCCTCAGCCTATTCTGTGACTGTGCTGTCTAGTCTGTTACATTTGAGCTCCTGGGGTTGGCATAATCGGATCAACTCAACTACAAAACATTATAAATGACACTGCAAAGGAGCTATTGTCATTTCTAGACATAAAACTAAATGACATGCTGTTGGTTCTGTACAGAAAGGGTTCAATCAGCACGTGAGACATGAAAACGGAAAGTGAGTCGTGGTTTGTGTTCTGTCGGTACATTTTCCCTCCTTTCTTCTATCATGACAGAGATGTTTCTGCTGGACGCATAATCCGAGTGTTATTTAGAAAGTTGTAAAAGCTCCAGTGTGAGGCAGGAAGGGAACGGAAGCTCAGCTGTACAGGGATGTACACACTTTACACTTTTAAACCTGTGAAGTGTCACAGTGGCTGAAGGCTGGTGCAGCTCAACCCTGCCTGACCTCACTGCAGAGTCGCCCTCTGGGATTTATGAAACGTTATACTGTGTTCATGTGCTCAGGGCGGATCTGGGCTTTACCTCATAATGTGTATTGTGCTATAGCTGCTTGCGCTCACACAACAATAGAGCGAACACTGGATGTTTTTCAAAGGGAATCATGTGAAATATATACAAGATGAGAAACTATTATATACACCGATCAGCCACAACATTATGACCACTGACAGGTGAAGTGAATAACATTGATCATATTGGTACTATGTGGTGTTCTGCTGGAAAACCTTGGATTTTGGCATGCATGATGATGAGACTTAGACACCCAAATAAACATTGTCCCAGAACAAACACACTCCCTCATGCTAATGGAAATCCCAAATGTCACTGGCCTACCCCCACAGGAAAATGCACCCCACCACATGGCAACAACATCAACCAATCAGGAACATCTGGAGGAACATGACAATGGCCAAAGATGTTGATTTGACCTCTAAACTTCCTAGAGCCCATCCTGATCAAGCATCAACAGGATGCAGTGGAACAAGTTGGATTGACAGAGGCCCCACTGCACAACCCAGAGCACCCAAAGGATCCACTGCCCTGGTCCTGGTGCCAGACCCCATAGGACACCCTGAGAGGTCCTCTGGTCCATGCCCAATGGTTCAAAGCATTTTTGACCACATAAGGGGGACCAACACAATATTAGGCAGGTGGTCATAATGTTATGCCTGATCGGTGTATAATATATTAATAGCTTGAAACCAAAGGATGTCTTCATTGAGCAATATTTTTCCAGTGATTTAAATGAGCTGTCCTATGGGCAAACTGTAACCTGCCAGGCCGGCTGGCTTTGCTCTGCTCATTCCCAGGCATGCAGCTGCAGGTTCAGACCTTCTGCTTAGAAGTCAAATTTGAACAAACACACCAAAGTAATTGCAACTGGGCACAAGACAAGCAAAATTATCCGACACCTGCAAACGCTGCTGTCCTGTGTTTACATTCCACCAATGAGATTCATGAAGAGACTGTAATAAAAGCTTTCCCTCCCTTTATTCCACTTTGCTGATCATCTGTATTCTGCAGCCTTTCCTTCGCTCTGAATTCATTAGCTCTTATCAGATATAGGCTGTGGTGTGGTGCTGCACTGATGGAAAGTCCCAACTCCAGGGACAGCGTCTTATTGCTTCCATTTTTAGGTCCCATCCGAGCAAAAACAAATTCCTTATTCCTCTCTTTCATTTTGTCTAACTTCCCTTTTTACAGCTTTCCTCTTCAGTCTATAATGCATTGGTTTTATCTAGCCCCTTTCTAGACACTCAAAGACGCTTTATATTCCATTATTCATTCACTCCATACTCCATGGTGGTAAGCTACGTATGTAGCCACAGCTGCCCTGGGGTAGACTGATGGAAGCGCCATCGGCCCCTCAGACCACCACCACCCACTTACTCTCACACTGCATTCACCCAGGCTTCCTGGTCTTCCCTCAGGGTCTCCCATCCAGGTACTGACCAGGCCCTACCTCGCTTAGCTTCCGAGATCTGACGTGATCGGGCATCCACAAGGCGGTATGGCCTACTGCTTTGCTACATTTTTTCTTTATTGCTCCAACTTCTCTACAGCTGGTAGAATTCACCTTAGTTTTGTGACGTTACTATTTTTTGATATCTGATCCATCAGAACAATATTAGACTTCATCTTTATTGGTTAGTTAAGTGTTGACTGGAGGAGTTAAGTGAAATGTGCAGACAAGTAAGACACAGCTTCAGTGCTCTGTGGCACTGATTCTACATGTCTCTGGTGACTAGGACATAGCATATGATTCACTTATTTTCATACTCATCAAATAATTTAGTGACCCCTTGTTAATCAAGATATTGCTTTTCTGGAAGAGACCACTCCCATCAGGATAGAAATATTTTATTATGATAAAGTTGATCAATCAGCCTAAATTTGGTGAGCCTTCAATCCAAGTAGACAAATGGACCCAAACCATGCCAATAAAATGCCCCCACAGCATAATGGAGCCACCAAATATCCTCACTGCAGGGGGTGTCACCTGTCTGTCTATCCCAAGGTACTGAATTATTCTTTTAATTTCTAAGAGTGAGATAAGAAGATGCATAGTAGAAGAACAGAGGTAGAGTGAGGATGTATTTAGCCTTGCTGAACCCTCAGATCAAGTTGCCTTGCTCTACTAACACCTCCACAGAAACATGTTGTTTCTCAAACAATAAAATATTTCAAGTTGCTGGAAC
This sequence comes from Chromis chromis, assembly GCA_900302755.1. Taxonomy (NCBI): domain Eukaryota; kingdom Metazoa; phylum Chordata; class Actinopteri; family Pomacentridae; genus Chromis; species Chromis chromis. The sequence continues at coordinate 16,962 of OMNN01046962.1, forward strand.
TACTTTTTAGCAAGCAACAGCTTGATAATTTGGGTGGGACTGCTTTCAGTGCCAGGTCAGTATCATCACAAGGCCGTCCATGACCCAGAGATGTTTTCTTGGTCCGCCTCAGCTCCAACCACCTTCTAGCTCTTTGCTCATGTTTGGATTAACTGCAATTTTACAATTTCATTTAGCAGACACTTTTATCCAATGTGACGTACATCTGAGAGTAGATACAACACAAGCAAGGATCTAGTAAGGAGAAAACAACCTGGATAAGTGTCATAAAACAAGTTCAAGTGTGTAGGTAACTTGTTTTATCACACATAAAACAAGTTCAAGTGTGAGAGGACCTTGGTGTCTACAGGCAGTGTGGGAGGAAATAGGATTTTTTATTTTTTTGTTTTCAGTCTGTCAAGTGCAAAGGTGTTGTGTGAATAGCTGGGTCTTTAGTCTCTTCTTAAAGACTGAGAGGTAATCTGCAGATTGAAAAGAGTTTGGTAACTTGTTCCACCACCAGTGAACCACAGAGGAGAAGAGTCTAGCTATTGACCTTGGGCCCTGTTGTGGTGGTTGTATCAGGCGCCTTGTGTTGAGTGTAGTGAGGGAGTGTAGACCTGAATGAGAGAGTTCAGGTAGGAGGGAGCTGTTTTCGTTGTAGTTTTGTAGGCAAGTGTTAGAGTTTTAAATTTTATGTGGGCAGCAACTGGAAGCCAATGAAGTGATCTGAACAGCGGGGTGACATGCTGTCTTTGGCCAGTTGAAAACCAGACGTGCTGCTGCATTCTGGATCATCTGCAGAGGTTTGACCGTGCATGCGGGGAGTTGCAGTAGTCGATGCGTGATATTACGAGAGCCTGTACCAGGAGTTGTGCTGCATGTTCAGACAGGAAGGGTCTGATCTTCCTGATGTTGTACAGGGCGAATCAACACAACCGAGCAACCGAAGCCACATGAGCCTTGAAGGTTAGTTGGCCATCAGTCATGACACCCAAGTTTCTGGCAGAATTTGGGTTTGTTGGGCTAATTCAAGCCAAGTTGGATGTTGATTTCTTGTTGCACAGAGGGACTGGCTGGGATGACAAGTAGCTCAGTCTTTAAGGTAACATTTTTTCATTTATGCCGAGATCTCTACAAGGCATGATGAGATCTGGGCAGAGACCTTGTGGTCGTCCGGGGGGAATGACAGAAAGAGCAGGGTATCATCAGCATAGCAATGGTATGAGAAACTATGGGAGTGGATTATTGCGCCAAGTGAGGTTGTGTATATTGAGAAAAGTAGAGGACTGAGCACCTTGAGGAACCCCTGTGGATAGGCTGTGCAGTCCGGACACTTCTCCCCTCCAAGTTACTCTAGTATCAGATCCTGAGATGCCAAGCTCAGTGAGCTTGGAGAGGAAAATTTGGTGGTTAACCGTTTCAAAGGCCGCTGACAGATCTAACAGCAATAGAGGTATAAGACAACAACAGATAGCTTAACTGGTGCAGCGACAGTGATTGCATGGTTTTCAAATGAGGAGCTGTTGTTTGGCAGAGAGAGCTCAGTGAACTTCCATTTTTTGGAAGTGAGGACTCCTGTACCACCACCTAGCAGCATGGGGTGTGTGGGAGAAGACAGAGTCAGCAGAGATTGCAACTGGTGCGGCAGTGTTTTCTGGATGGATCAAGGTTTCAGTCAGGGTAGTACCTGAATATCTGAAGAATTAATCAGTGTTTGGATTAATTCTGTTTTGTTTACAGCCGACTGGAAATTCCATAGGCTAAGGTTGAAGGAGGAACCAGTATTGGAGGCTTTTGTGATGGAGAGGATGTTTACAGGGTTGCATTTTCTGTAGCAGATGGGTTTTTTCTAAAGCCTTGGATAACAAGGATGATATTGTAGCACATGGTGGGTGAGGCAGGCTATGTGTATAGATAGTATATTGCTCGTTGAACTAACACAGGTAGACCAATTTACTCAATGAGGGCTGACACAAAAGGCTGATGCTACAGCGCAGCATGCATGTTTAAATACCAGGAAGTATGATGGCTGAACCTTCAGATTTTCAGCCAGGTAACAATAGAGGGAATGACCCACCTATTGAAACTCAGAGAGTGAAACCAGGAAGTGCTCTGCGCCAACAAAAATGACAGCTACCTGACAACAACAAGTCCTAAACAAACTCAAACTAGGAGGAGTCAGGCACTATAAAGATGGCAGCGGCCAGAGCCACCACAATGAGCTTAAAAACTCAACTGCAGGAAACCTGTGAATGATGTCCTGAAGGGTTCATCCTTTAAATTATACCGTCAATGAAATCATCGGAAAGTTCAAGGATTTAGAAAGTAGTTCTGAAAGTAAAACGAAGAATAATAATTTCAGACTCTGCACTGTTTCTGGCTCAGCAGTCAAACTGAAGCAGATTAGTGTTAGTGACCATGTTAACTCCTTTGTGCAAAGGTCAGATTGTATTTGATCGACTCATCAAAGACTTCAGTTGCAATAAATATGGCTGTGCCACAAGTTTCTAGCAGAACCTTGCTTACTAAGTAACCTTGTGATAGTGGGAAACATGGCATTAGAACTAAATGGTAATCTCCCATGTCAGTTTGCTATTCTAAGCAAAGAGGGGAAATAACCAGATCTAAAGATGCTATCAAGACATTTTTCAACATCTAGCTGCTATCAATTGTTTTTATCAAACCAAACAATACTAGTATCTGCTTTTAAATATCAACTTTATGGTAGTGCTCCCTCCCTCCCATCCTGAGGTGTAAATAAGTATTTGTTTAAGGCTTACCAAAGAAGTGCACCACAAAGCCATTGCCATAGCCGTAGACATTAGTGGCAGGGTCCGACTGGAACTGGATGGTGATGTCTGCGGTAGAGGTGTAAAGCTTAAAGCGTGACTTTGATCCTCCATACTGACCCAGCAGTTTGGCTGTAAGGTCATCTCCATCATAAAAGGTCAAAAGGTCATTCTTGCCGATGTTCAACCTGAAACATAAGACACACAGAACAAAGTGGGCATTTTGTGTTTTACCTAATATTTAGGTTTCTCGAGTTGCATTCTGTCATGTGAATTGAACAGCTGGATGTAGATGCACCATTCTCCCTGTTCTCTGCTCCCACTGGTCCCACCTTTTAAGGCTTTCTTGCAGGGAATGGCATGGTCACAAGCTACAGGTCCAACACAACCTGTGAACACACTCTTTACATGCACACATGAATCTTTTGTCATGAAAGATGTCTAGCAGAGCATAATGTTAATGGTACACCTCACAATGTGTTCATGCATTTTTAAAATGACGGTCGTTGCTCAAAGAGGCCCAGGACAACTGTCTGGCTGTTAAGGTAAACAAAAAATATGAAACAACTGAATAACAATGTTACAAATGATGCCATGTTTTGTTACCATAACAGTAGAGGTGGACCAATTGCTTTTTACATGAGGGTGAAGAAGCAACATTTGGAAAATCAAGTTTAAGTGATACATATAAAAGAACACGACTGTGTGTTGATAATCCTGACAGCCCAGATGAAGCTGAGACGGAAACAAAAAGTAAATAGAACAGTGCTGTATGTGGCTGCAGTCTCCACAAAGCACTCCAACATGCTTCTTTTCACGTGTTTGTGCAGCAGTTGCACTGGTGTGCTCAGTCATTTCCAGTCTGCAGTGTTTACAGATTGACAAGAGTTGACTGATATCAATTAATAGTAACCAAGAAGAGTGATACCCAATATTTAGAAATGATATATTATATTTGCAGCAAAAATTAAGATCTTGGTGTCAAAATTTAAAAAAAAAATACAAACTCCAACATAAAACTTTGTTGAAATGTCTTTGTTTATTCATGTTTTACATGTTTAATTAAAAGAACGTTTCATAATTTATACTGCAGTGCGAGGCTATTACTCATGACATGAAGCTAATCAGACAGTGCTGTAGGCGGGACAATGCTTGTGGTCACAGAGTGGTGATGCCAGATAGAGAGAGGTGGCTGCAAATTAATTTATTTGATTGGGAATCGGTTAAAGAAAAATAACCATACATATGTCATACCATACCATACATAATCAGTCATGCCGATAATCGGTAGACTCCCACTTTCAGAACACGACATTGTTCATGTCTGTCTAAAATACTCCCACAATAGAGGGTTGTGTCTGAGGCTGTTTTAGCTGTAGCTTGTTTTTTGGGGAAAACATGTTTTAACCAGGTCCTGCCGCCTTCGGCCCCCAGCCTAGAAATACACCTGTTGGACTGAGCACACACACACATGCACACACCCACACAC
>OMNN01047007.1:0-16586 GCA_900302755.1 Chromis chromis
AAGGTTTTCCAGCAGAACACCACATAGTACCAATATGATCAATGTTATTCACTTCACCTTGGTTGATCGGTGTATAATGTTACCTTTGTTCAGCATCAAGCAACTTTAGATATAGTAGAAGTCATGTTTGCCGTCACAATTGAGACAAATGGAGCCCCAACTGGCACTTTACTGCCTGCATCAGGTCTTTGTCTTAATTTTTAAGAAGTAATTGTGATTATTTTGCATTTATGGATGAGGTCAGTCAGTCTAACTAAGTAAGCGGTTATTCACGCTGTCCTAATACCATAAATGGCAGCATTAGGGATGATGTAGTACTCGGTCAACTTTAGCCACTCTGTAGAGTCAGCAAAAGCCGTTTCCTAAAAAGTGATGACTGCAGATAATGACAGCTGACAAAATGAGTTGTGTTTCTTAAAACGGGGAGGATTTCACTTCCTCAAGGTCCAGGAGGGAAATGACAGATCACACAGTATTTTCAAAAACACCCTACAAGATGTTTCAGGGAAGTTTTTCAGCAGGCGAAGCTGGGAAACCGCTTGACCCCTCACAAAGAGGAACATCATTTGACGTCTTTGGCATTACCAAACTGTCAGAGAAACGTCCATGTGAAAATCCCATCCACTGCTTGTGTGTGTGTGTCTTTGGTAGCGTCTGTAATGCCATATCAGCATGATTTCCTTTTGCTGCCACTTCTATGACATGATGTTATTAAGTGTTACACCTGCTCAGCTTTAATGTGCTCTAATATTAAAGTAAATGCAGTTTGGATCCTGGCAGCCATTGGCCCATGTAGGTGAGGTGAGTTAATATGTGCACATGGGGATTGGTTGGTTTGGTGACGCTGGGCTGACAGTTTCTGATGATTAGGTGTTTGTGTGTGTGTGTCTTGTCGTGTGATCAGCTGAGGCGTTCAGCAGCCAGTCGACAATAATGACTCAGACACACACACCTACAAACACAAGCTGTGTATTATAGTAGCAGGTGCAAATATTGGAATGTTCAGGTAGAAAATATATATTTACATAGCCACGTAATGACACAAGAGACATGCAATTGACGCCTCATATACAATTACTGTCTTCTGAGCGCACGTACACACACACACACACACAGAGACCACTGTTTATTATCTCACCCAATGACAGTTTGTTGTTTGCGGGACATGATTCCTGTAAACAGGTTCTTTAGAAAAGCCTCATCCTGACAACAAGTTAATCTGCATTCTCCAAACTGCTAATTTCCCCTAAATCTGGTTCACTCTGTGATATAACATCATAACAGTCAGTTTTGAGCAGTTCTGCTACTCTGCCATCTTCACCTCTGTGTGACAAGTCTAAGCAAATTAAAGGAGCATTCCAACATTTAGAGACATATGCTCCTTTGCTGCCTTATTTATTTTTAGAGGACAAGATCTGTTCTATTTTTGCACCTCCATTATAGAAGTACAGTATGAAACAGATGTGTTTAAATGACTCAAAATACACTCTAGTCATACGCTGGAGAGTAATGTATATGGCCAAAAGTATGTGATACTCCCATCCACATACTTTTGTGTACTCGTGGTCCAGGGATGTTTTGCATGGTTTCAGCTCGGCCCTTTGGTGCCAGTTGTGGAATGGAAACCCTAATGCCAAGGCAAACAGTAGTATTTTAGTGTGCTTCAACCTCTCACACACAACGGTTTTCCACTTTTGTGTGGAAGGATTTGACAGATCTTTATGGAGCCTAGATAAAAAAGCCTGAACTTTCTAATTGTGGCTGAAGGAGAGTCCACATACTTTTGACCACAAAATGTATTTTTCAAATAAAAAACACCTCATGAGATGCTGTCAGATCTCTAAACTGAACAGAGTTGATGTGGAATATTGAATGTTAAACCCAATGTTTTTTTCCCCCAATTGGCTTTACTTTTTGGTGCACTATGCGGTTTAGTGCCTTGCCTGATGACACATACTGTTGACAGACGTGTTTCCTGAAACCACATGAAACCCCAAACAGACCGTTTTGCTCATTTCATTTAACGAGAAGTCCAACCTTGACTAATGTAATAAAGTTCCTCCGGCAAGTCACTCCCCAAACACCCACACACATCCACTTCCACTGGATTGTTTGCTTACAACTTACACCATGCTGCCACCTTGTACTAAAAAACCACTGCTTCCCAGAAATCCAAAATGTACTTCGTGACCGTGAATGCACTGGTTCCAACTTGTCCAAAGCATTTTGTGAAGGAAAATCTTTGTCTCCATTTGGCTCATGTGATTAAGTTAACCTAATTTGGCACTGAACAAAGACTTCTGAGGAAATGATCACCGGTGGTCAAAGGACACGTTGTCAAGTGAAGGGTTTTCCTGCGTCTCTGTGAGGGGGAAATGCGAACAGCATGTACAGATTTCTCAGAACACATTATTAACCATATTATCCTTCAAAATGTACCACATTTGATTTTAATTAAAGCCACTAAAAGGCAAACACGTGTTTGGATTTTAAGAACATTGGCATCGTTATTCTACATTTGACAGTTTTATTTTTCACTTCAGAAAAGGAGCGGCCACATTGTTGGCCTTTAGTTATTTTCTGTATGAGAAAATAGAAGATTAATGGTTCTGTATGAAGTTTTTCTCTTGAGTCGAAATACGAGTTTTAGCTCAAATGCAATCTTTAACTTAATCAGGTCAAGAAAACAGATGTAGAACCTGTTGCGCACACACACCTTAAATCTGGGCCACAAACATCCCAAGGCACGACTGGAGGTATTCAGGTTACAATGCGTTGATCTGCTTCCAAAATAGCCTCCTTACAAACGTGACATGCAGCTGACATGCTAAAAGTCTCGTGACAATTTTTCAGACACGGATCCTCTGTAGTTAACAAATTCCGACAATAAATTTGTATGTAATGTGGCTTAATGATCCAAATTTGAAAGCTGCATATAATAATAATAACTTTATTTCTATAGCACCTGTCAAAACAGGGGTTACAAAGCACTCTATAAAGCATTAAAATACACAAAACATTGGATAAAACAGTAAAATAAATACAACATCAGTAAAAAAATTGCAACCTTAAAAAGACCAATAACCAAGCATAAAAAAAATATATATAAATGCTTGTCTGTACAGGTGTGTTTTTAAAAGCTTTTCATAACAGGATAACGCAAAGAAAAAACCTACAAACTACTACATATAGTGGAAAACACAGGCATAAACTTTATGATTTACCTTGATTCTCTTGTATGTAAGAGAGTATTTGGGCTATCAGTTCACACACACTGAACCAGACGAACGGGTTTGACAGCAGCAGAAAATAAACAAATTTAAATGACTCACTGGAACAAACTGAGAGCATCAGTTTAAAGCCCTGTATCATCCAGGATTACAGGAACATGATGAATGTCATGAAATATCTTTTAAGAGTCCGTCTTTAAAAACACACACAGGGTCACAGCAGGAAGACGCCTCAGATCACTTTCACTTCAGTTAGATATGAACACGAAAGGCTGCTTCCTTCACTTTAATCCAAATGTGTGTGGTTTAAATTCATAACTAAATGCCACTTATACTTAAGTCCATTAAGATAAAAAAAAAACCCCAAAGTGAATTAAGTATATAGAAAAATAAAATTCTTTTTTTTAAAGAAAGGAGTGTATTATGGGACAGTAAAGGCATTTTAAACTGTTGGAAGGACTCTTCTCTGTTTGTGATCTGATTTAGAATTTATTTACAACCAAAAATGCTGCATAGGTTTTTCAAGCACAAAGTCAACTTCTGTCCTGCTTTATTGCTTTTATTGAAGGTCTCTGACATTGTCTGGTCATTCATGAAATACTATGAGAATCCACCTCTAGTTGAAAGTTGTGGCTTTAGTTGGTTCAGTTGGAGCGAGAAGACCATCTTTGAAGTTATGCGGGTTGAGGTTCGCTGCTGAAACGTCCGTCCTTGTGTAAACTAGGCTGAGGTAATTCCAACCAACCACTGGATCAGAATGTACAGTGTAAGTAAGAGCTGAGTATTCACGTGCACCAGCTGAAGCTGACATCAGACTGTGTTCTGTCACTATACGTTAGCGGAAAAATATGACCCCTGTTGGTTCCTGTTTTGAAGTTTATTAAGCCTTGATAACATCAGATCTCAAGTGTTAATAAATAATATAATAATAATAAATATGAATATGTTGTCTAAGAGTGCAACTTTCTCTTATTTCCTGAACTCTCTTTTTGTCCACACAACTACATTAACACTGCTGCTACCACATTTACTGCTCTGTCAGACCTTTGGGTGGCCTGTGAGGAAAGACGTTTATTTTTGTGGCCAATTAGGCTTCATTTTATTATTTGGTGTAATCAAGATTAGTGCTGCATTTGTTTTCAGTCCAAAATCCAAATGTGTTCACTCCTTCATGTGCATGGTTTGTTCTCACATTCTGACAAAATCAACATAATGGTAGAAAAAAGTAGAAGCTTTTCATCACCAGTCAGTATCCTGCTCCACACTGCACTGAACATGCTTCTGCCCTTCTGCTTCCACAGTTTGCTGAATAAGCCCCAGAGAATTTCTTCAGCTTGGCTTTCGGCCATGTGTATAGCTGTGTGTAACAGTTTGTATAATTCACTGAGCTGCTTGTTTGTTCCTATGTGTTATGTGTTTACATGTTGCAAAAAATAACTGGGATCCTTGCTGAATATTCATGTAAACAAAGTACAAACTGTACAAGAGGATAGTAGTTGAAATCATATATCAGCTGAAGTCAGCGTGACAGGTAATTATGTGGTGAGTTCAAACAATAACGTTTGGCTTTGGCTTTTTTTGAGCAGCAGCAGCAGCAGCAGCAAAAACACCCGGAAAAGCTCGACTGCATATGTGCACAGTATTAGAACTGTGACAGGAAAAACTTGAGTCTGTAATTATAATTTTCATCCACTGAGTGTAGCATGTTTCCCCACTGAACCCTGCCCTTGGCAGTAATTTAGTTTTGACTCACACTGTTGAACATGATGTACCAATCCACTGGCACGCAACATGCCAAACACAGGCCCTGTTATTTCCATGACAAAGTCTCCAGCTTACATACTAGTCAACTTTGAAGGAAACACTGAACACAAATATCCAGTTAATCTTTTTTTATTAGAAAAAGACAATTACAAAACTTTGGCAAGATTGTGAATCAACAACTGCATTTGTATAAAAATACATTCTTTTTTTTCAGTGCGTTGCCACTGAAGTTGCACAGCTGACCCTGAAGTCTTCTCTGATACTCCTGACAGTCTTTTTGGAAGTTGAGGAGAAAACATAATCCTCAAGTCAGTTTTTGGAATGTTCTTTGTCCCTACATTTCAGTGGCACCTCCAGCTTTAGGCTCGACCCCACAGCACCGAGGCATCTGGCTCCCATCACAGTCCACATGGCTCAGGGGTCTCCATCTCCTCCTCCTCCTCCTCCTTTTGTTTAGCAGCTGGGAGAGCTGATCTATGAGCCTCGTGCAGTTTTATAAGCAAATTGCAACATCCTATTTTGTCACTGTGCTGAAATCGTCTACCACAGCTATCTTATGCTTCAGTGCCTTGAGCCATGCATTAATACAACATCGCTCTTGGAATTCATCCACATACAATCCAACCATTTTTGATCTAAGTTCTTTCAGAATACATTCAGCTCTATCCAGCTCTCTGAGAAAACAACTCCCTGAAACTCTCATGCAATCCTCAACTGCATATATTTAAGGCATACATATTTTCCCTTTTACATATTGTTACCTGCATGCATAAAATACATCTACATGTTCTTATTTCTGCTCCACCATCATCACACCATTACATACAGTATGTGCTTCAGTAACAGTAGAATATCATCACAGGCACAAAGCTGTTGACTCACACAATGCATAGCAGTGGAAGTTGTTCTGTTGCTAGGCAAAGGGAAGTTTAAATCTGAGGACAATAATTGCACTTCTCGCTTTACGCCACTCAAAGATGACAATGTGCTTCTAAACATGTCAACTTATCAAGAGCGCTTTTTTTTCAAACATCTGAACACCAGGTACAACTCCGACCGTCCACCTGATAAATATCAAGTGATCTTAACCCCCCCAACATGTCCCATCTCCTTAAATCTCAAAAATACGAGGGAATCATTGATTGGGAGGTATTTGTAGCTCGCTTCTCCGTGAGCCAAAAATCACTTGGGGAGGACAGGAACTGATGCAGAGAAGTTGCTTCTCTCTCTCAACAGAACAGGAAAGTGTCCACTTTACTGGACTGGAAACCAAGTGGCAGCTCCTCCACTAACATCCAGTTCCTGTGAGCTCCGTCTCCTGACCTCTCTGAGGCGCTCCAGTCCATCTCCACTACACTGGCAGGGACCAGGTGCTATTTACCACAGAGAAGTAATCCAGGAGAAGACAAATCTCTTGATTTGTTTCAGTAACTAAGCTGCTTGACACTCAGGCAGGGCTCATGGTTCAACACGTCATGCAGCGAGGTCTCATGTTGACGGGCTGAGGGTTGGGGTCAACCTGTAGGCAGGAAATGGGAGAAAAGACGAGTTAAGTCAGCAGTTTCACACTCAGCCTACATCCAGCCTACAGTCTATGTTTGTTTTCATGTAGTTACTGTTACACAACTCAGCTGTGATCTCAAGGGTTTCTTCCACAGAGAAAAAGATCTTAAAGCGTATTTTAAAATGTATCTCCACACAAACAAGTCTTTATAAGCTGTTACAAGTGCCAATCAAAGTCAGTAAACACTAGGTGCGGGTAGGTGTTGTTCCCAGCATTTGGTGACTCACCTCGCTGTACACTGGTGGAGGTCGGAAGCGAAACTCTTGGACAAAAGCCATGAGTGGTCGCTCCAGGATCCCACTCAGGTCTTCGGCCTGCTGCGGGACCACCGCATTGTTGCGCTGCTCGGCCTCCTCCTCTGTCACCACAGAGCTGTAATCTGGAGGAGCTGCAGGGAAAGAGGCAGGATTAGTCCGCTGGTCTGGTCTGACTCAACAGAACAGTGCAAGTCCAAACACTAAGCAGCTGAGTCATCACTGCAGTTAAAACTCTTAAAAGCCTGAATAACATTTAGTGCCTTTTGCGCTAACAAACACTGGTTTGATCCAACACGAATCTCTGCTGAATCAAAACCTTTGTTTGTTTATACACTTTGGCATCTGACCTATGCAGCATTTGGCAGTCAGTGATTATAAAAAACATATGAGGCAGCAGGCACAACAACAAGAGCAATTTCTGAATTTCTATTGACAAAAATTGAAAGCCTGTCAGTGTTCCTTGTAAAATACACTGACAGCTGCTCCTGCTTTGTTCATGCTATAAGTAACAGTCTAGTCCCTGCAGCACTACAGGACACTTACGCTCAGGCTGCTCGGGGATGGCCATGCGCAGCCACTCCAGGTTGACGCTGTACTGGCTGCTGACGCTGGAGGTTCGGCTGCCGAAGGGATGGAGGGGGATGGTGCCTATGACTAGTGGCAGCTCCAGACACAGCTTGGATGTTCCAGGAACATCAACACAAACCTGGTGGAAGGAAAAAAAAAGAGAACCTTCAGTGACATCTGTACAAAATGCAGCAGCAGTGTGCATGGAAAGATGAATCTAAATGCATTAATAAAGCAGCTGCTGAGTGAGCTCACCTTGAGCATGTACTCCACTTTGATGATGCGGCACTGCAGGATGGACGGACCCACAGGGGGGATCTTGATGGCGCGACCGTGCCACGTCTCCCGACATCTGGCGCCCACAATGTCGCCGCACAGCGTGGCCACCACTGAGCGCTTCTGCTTCATGGTGCCACGGGCGATGAACGTCTGCGTCTGAGTGATGAAGGCTTTGGGCACAATTGATCTGGAGGTAGAGTTGTCGAACTCCGCAAAGACGGGTATCACCTCACCTGTGATGAGAGAGAAAGCATGTTAGGAAATTCAGACACTCCAAAAAAAGGCCTAAAAAGTTTGTGTTTATAGAAGAAGTGCTGGACTCTCACCTGGTGTGTAGCCTTTGCGGTCGATCTTTGCGGTTACAGACACCTGTCCAAAGTTGCGGTACCAGGCCCGTGCCATCTTATCCTTCGTACCAGCCTGTGGCGCCTGAGGATTATTACACTGAATGAGCAAGTGCTTCAAAACATCCACAAAATCATGAAGAGTGTAAAAACACAATCACGAAACGTGAGGGCTGAGCTGCTCACCAGCAAGGCTGGTGTATTGATGTCGATGGGCTCGATGACTGTAAACTCCTTCTTGATCTTCTTGACGGTGGCCCACGGCCTGTGTAGCTTAACTTTGACCCAGTAACGGATGCTGCCATGTTTCCCCTCGAAGGAAGTGACCAGCGTCTCTTCTGGCAGCTGGAAGCTGAATGGAAATTCATGTCTGCCTGCAGGTAGAACCGTCACTTCACCATTATCTGAAGGGGGGGGGAAAGAAAAAGAAGTTTAAGTTACAGGTCATTTATTTGTTTGTGCATTTCATTTCTAGAAGCCCAGGGCAGTGAGTGTAAAGTAAATTAAGATAACCGACCAGTCTATTTGTGTTGGTGTCAAATAATTATCAGGAATAGAAGTAGGAAGTTATATAACACTGATATAAAGTAAGCAGTTCAGCACAATGAAGTAACCGTTTCTTAATCTTTGCTGTGACTGATTATCTGATTCTGCGTACGGTGATTTGTACAACACATGAATGGCAACGAATTTCTACTTCTGAATTAGGAAAACAAGTCCTGATAAAACAGTTGCACAAACTTATAAACTCAAGTATTCATGGAAACAGATCTTTCAAGCACGACTCTTGCCGAAATAAAAATCTCTCTGTTTTTCTCTGCAATCACATGGTTTCTGTGCTCGCTCAGAGGGGCGGTTCCTGCTCCATTGTGCTGACTGAGAACATGTTTTCCTCAAGCTATATTATGCAGCCCGTCGCTGCTGCTCTGTTTTTTTCTCTCACTCTCTTGCTCGCACAGGTCCAGGAACACGTGTTTGCGTTTAACAGACTCCATTTGTTTTTGAGTGCTTTCGTTAGCTGGATTCTCCTGTTACATTTAAATAACAACACTGCCACTGTCAGATCCCCTCCACGGGTCAAGCGGGTTGGAATTAGGGAATCTGCACAAAACCTCACTCAAGCACCACTTATTAAACTAATACGGATTATCTTATAAGTTTTTAGATTGCTGCAGGTTTTCACAGAAGTCAAGCAGAGAAACTGAACTCAGCAGGAAAACAACACCAAATCGACAAAAGGCCCAGCTGTGAGTTTCCTGTCTGTGCTTTAAACCCAAACAGCTCTGTGCCCCAATGAATGAAGGCAGAAACCCGAGGCTCCCCTCACACCACAGAGGAGAAAAACAACCCAGGATTTGCTTGGAGGGAGGGAAAGTCTGGAGTCGGTACTATTTTCACATGAGGATATGTTATGGATGCAGCTGCTGCAGAATGTTTGACTTATGTCAAGCGAAGAAGAAAACTAAGACAGAAAAACTGCTTTTGTAAATGAATGATTCGATGTCTGGAAGCTTGTTTGTGCAACTCCTGAGTCTGGATCTCGAGCAAGTAAAAGTGAAAATAAGTGAAGAAAGAAAGAGAAACTCTCTTAATCAAATAAAGTCCACTTTAAATGTGATTTTTGTTTCATTGAGCAAGTTTCAAATGGTGAAGTTTACTTTTTTGCATCTACAGTAGGAACAAGTTTAGAAACCAGCAGAAAGTGTCTCAGCAGTGAGGAAAACAACAAACTGAGGAAACAGTTCGACTTCATAAGACTTTTTACACAAGCAAAGAGAGCAGCACTGGTTTCCTCATCCATTTAACTCTCACGCTACATCATGAAAACAACACTTATTCCCCTGTTCGCAGACAAACAACCCTCCCAGTGTCCCTTTAGACACATGAGACACTTTCACTGCTTGTCTCTGAGGCTCGTCGTCTGGTCAGTGAGGAGACTTGGACTGAAGTTTACAGACACAATGAAGGGGAGGCTGCACGGAGCACTGACCTGCCTGCAGGAGCACCTCTCTGCGGTTCAGGTACTCCACCTCGTCGCTGTAGTTCTGGGTGTAGGCGGTGCTGGATCCGGCGGACCGGGACTCGGTCCAGTGCACTTTGGCGAACCCTTCGGCGTGGAGCTTCAGGGAGTCCACCCGGCTCTCCCCGGTCAGATCCAGCACCACCCGGCCGGAGACCACGTCCCCGCTGCTGAACACCGGAGGACAGTCCACCTCCGGGGAGTCGAAGACGATGTCAAACTTTCTCAACTTGTCGAAAATCATCTTTTTTTTTCTTGCAAGTCCTTTCAAAAGTAGAAGCGGTTCCTTTCTTTGTTGTTGTTCCTCGGCGTGTTTAAAAGAGGGACCCTGAGGTTTGCAGAGAACTTGTGTCCTCTTGTTTTAAAGCTCAAACTGTTGAACGTTTTCGGAGACAGTCGTATTTGCAGGCTGAGAAAGTGGGCGGTGTTTGCGAATTTATTATGTAAGGCCTCAGGAGAGGGGTTGAGGTAGAGGGGATGCTGCGTTCACGGACGCATGCTCGGCACCGACATTTTAGCACTTCGCTGGTAAATAACACGTCCTGTCGCCTGCTGCAGCTGCTTCTTTGTCTCAAAAGTAACAACAAAAACTTATTATAAAGGTTCAAGAGGGGCTGAAATTACTGCAGTTACAACAACAACACACCGCAAGAAGACTAAACTCACTTCAAAGTAGCAAATCAGTTAAATCAGCTGCCAAAAACTAGTTTGCAAACATTGCTAGGACAAAACTTATTTTATTTTTATTTTTTTACTGTTTTCTTGCACCTAGCAGCTCTCAACATTCACATTTTCTTTTTTCCCCTTGCACATTTACAACTTGACATCCCGCTACAAGAGGACACAAACACATCCAAACATGTCTGGACAAATGCTCAGACAGAGCCCAGATCATGATGTCTGATTTAGAAAATATCCCTACCAGTATGACAAGTAAAACTAAAAACACAGTCACATTCTGCACATTCACGCTTGCCTATCATGTTAAATCCCCACTTTCTAAACTTTATTTACCACTTTGTTTGACTACTAGTGTGCGGCACCCGCATTTCCAGAGCAACCCTTGAAGGCAGCATAATAAACATGCAGACTGGGTGTGGAGGCAGCAGAGAGGAAAACAGGGCCCTGGTGATGATTGATGGTTACAGGTTCTTAGAAGAAAACAGGCTTACTGAGCATGCCTCAGTCTGGTAGAGATCCTCCCTGCACAGCTCAGGGGAAAATAGTTTTATTCTGGACCAAAGCTGTTTACTTCACTTCATCCATGTCGCTTTGAACATACTGTTACACAGCCTGGGCTGCTGCACACATGAAAAACACTCAGCTATGCAAAGAAGTATGCAACTCACTCCAGCAAATCCCCACATGAAAAACAACTAAGTCATTCTGCTTCCAGGAATAAAGCAACGCCATCGAGACATGACTGGAAAACTGCAAGCTGGTCTACAAAGGCAGCATCTGCATGAAGCATATCACCCATGCAGACTTTTCTTCACACATTTAATTCACTTCCAATGTGTCCAAACAAAGCCAGAACTGTTTTTCAAAACTCCAATCAATAAACTATCCCGTCCCTGCTTCCTCTGTAAGCAGGCTGGCTGGATCGCTTCATTCAATTCAAAAGCTTCCAGAAGAAAATCAAGTCAGCTCTGTGAAAAACAAAGTTGTTTACGCCTTTGTTCTCCAGGATGAGGAGTCGGCTCTCCGCTGCCACCAACTGGTGGACTAACCAACTGGTGCAGACAGCTGCAGGACTAACAGGATGCTTTAGCAGCATGTACTGAGCTGGGGAGGTTTGTGAATCAGGGAAAAGTTGTAAAAGTCTGGGTAGATGGAGCTCACAGTGAGGATCTGTCCAACCGAACCTCCCCTTAAAGTCTCTCTCTGAAGGTTAGTGTAATGTCAGAAAGTACAGCAGCATCTTGCATTCAATATATAATTAGTCTGCTTGTTAAAAAAATGCTCAACAGTCCTGCAGTAATCAGAGATCTTGTCATATCTGGGGGATCTGTGAACCAGTTTGCATCAGTTTGTCAATGTTTGCTTAAAACACATTCAAGAAGTTGTGTTCTGAGGAGAAGTCAAGCACAGCACGCCACCTGCTGGTGCTCAGAAGCTCTACCCCGACTCTCTGCGTCCACACTGATAAGACCATGTGCTTCTCTGCACTTAAAGACCTGCCAGATAATCACTCCCACTGTGCAGATGACTCTGTATGATTACACTAACTGTGGCTCAAAACACATTCACCCCCGCTGCACACCAAGGTAAACATATTTATCCTTGTGGGCGCCTCTTTGTTTAGCCAAAACGCTGCACAGTGCTGTAAAACAAACAATAACACTGAATCCTTGTATGCATTAAAGCAAAAAAAAAGGCCTTGAATAAGTATGATTCTTAAGCTGACAGCTTCTAAATCTGGATCAACTCCTAAAACACAACCAAAGCTCTCCGATGAAACCAGACCGGCCCTCAGGAAAATTACTGCGGTTAAAGAGGGAAAAAGTAATTCATAGAACATTCTGTTTCTGAAAAGCTAAGTGATAAATGAGCTGAAGAATGGCACACAACCCTGCAGAATGAATGGAGAGCAGCTGCTGGCTGCATGGCTGCAGGGGGGCGGGGCCAAGGAGAGCCACGTGTTGTTTTCCTTGTTGCCACAGTGATGCAGGCTGCATTTTTTAAACCAGCCCCCCACCCCTTCCTCCTTCCTTCCTCTCTCCTCTGTCTTTCACTTTCTCCTCATTCCTTGCTGCTCCCAGCTAAACAAAAACTCAAAACAACATACCTATTTCTGCATTTTAACGTTCATGTTTCCTGCTTTGTTCAGAGGCTGGTAAATTGTGCAAAATTACTAAGGCATGGGAAAAAAATTATTTGGTACATGAAAGGATTTAGGAAGTATATCAGCAGGTTAAAGATTTGCAAAAACAATTAGCAGTGTTATTTCCTGATAGATTTTGCAGATACCACTAGTATATAAAGAATGTTGGTCAGAGAGACAAAGCACCCATGTACTGACGGCAGTGTAGCCTTTTTATGATCACAGTAATTCTCTAAAGCTTAGAAAACAAAATCACAAGTACTTTTACAAAGGAGTTAGGTCTGCTGTGTAACAAGTGAAGCATATTCCCATAGCATTCACTTTCTTTTTTGTGGTTTTATTTGACGTTTACACATTTTATGATTAAATTAAATCATATAGTTGTATGGAATTCTATGATATGTTAATTGTAGTGATCTGTAGTTGAAGCACTTTAAACTATAAACATATCATTATTATTAACATTATTTAGATTATACCAAATATAATGCATTTTTTATGGAACTTAGAAGTTGTTCATGTGTAAGTGATGGGGGTAGTGGTGGTCTAGCGGTTTGCGAAGTGAACTTGTAACCGGTGGTTTGCCGGTTCAAGCCCCCGGACTGGCGAGAGGTTGAGGTGGGAAAGTGAGAGCGACCGCTTGTCCCAGTCACTACCACCACTAACCCTAACCCAAAATTTAATCATCTGTTCCTTGTCCCATTATCAACATTACCTGAAAATTTCATCAAAATCCGTTCATGACTTTTCAAGTTATCTTGCTAACAAACAAACGGACAAACAGACAAACACCGACAAAAACATAACCTCCGCCACCGCTTCGCTTGGGTGAGGTAATAATATATTTTTATGGATCTTAGAAGTTGTTCATGAGTAAATTAACCAGACATAAACGTCCGATTTTGGTTAACAGAGAAAAATGAACACAAATCAAAGGACTCAAAAAAGTCATATCTAAATCTAATATGGTAATTAAAGCAAAGCAGCTGTCACAATTTATAGATAACATGGCATGAATCATCACAGTATACAAACGATATATTTTTACAGTATATATACACTGCAGCTGAATGATAAAGCATCTGACTGGTCCAGGATAATATGCTATGAGCAGTTCTCTCACCAATATCGATTTTAATAAAATGTTCTATATATATATATTTATTTATTTTTAATGTATTTTTGGGGGGAAAGTTTTTACATTTTTTTATTGGTAGAGAGACAGAATGAAAGTGGGGGAAGAGAGGAGAGAGACATGCAGCACAGTGTCTTGAGCCAGACTCGAACTCATGACCGCTGTTAAGGGTCTGAGCCCATGTGGTATCGCCTTAACTCAGTGAGCTAAACGGCAGCCAGAATGCTAAAATTTTTTAAACAGGACAAAACAACAATAGCAAACAATAAGTCAGTCAACATATAACTGATTAGGACACTAATACAATGCTGATCTGTGGTCACTTGAGCTTGAAAATATCAGCTCTGGCTCTGGTGAAAGGTACTATGTTAACATTTATTTTTTTTTAAAGATTTATTTTTGGCTTTTCGCCTCTATTTGATAGGACAGTGGATAGAGTCGGAAACAGGAGAAAGTGGGGAAGGACATGCGGCAAACGCCCGAGGTCGGACTTAAACCCGGGTCAGCCGCCACGCTACATCATGAAAACAACACTTATTCCCCTGTTCGCAGACAAACAACCCTCCCAGTGTCCCTTTAGACACGAGACACTTTCACTGCTTTTCTCTGAGGCTCGTCGTCTGGTCAGTGAGGAGACTTGGACTGAAGTTTACAGACACAATGAAGGGGAGGCTGCACGGAGCACTGACCTGCCTGTCACGCGACATAACCATTAGTTCTATCGGGGCGCCCCTATCTTAACATTTTAAAGCCCAAAAATCCATATGAAGAATATGGTAAATCACTGTTATATATATCTGTTCATCGCAGCCTTTAAAGTTCAGCACCTAAGTTAATGGGTGATGTGTTATATTGTTGTAGTCAATGTTGTAATTTAGGCTGCAATACAGGCTGTATGTTACAACACGCAACATTCAATCACATTTTAAAATCAACTTCCTTGTAACTTGTTATGACAGTCTGCCAAAGAAACAACAACAGCTCTAATTCTGTTTGCATCTACCTGTCTAACCAGAATAGGGAGTCAAACCAACAATAATGTTTACAGACCATCTAATGAAACATTAACTAGTGTCTACAGTTTATTTATTTACCTACTATGGCCTATATTCTCTCCCTCACTGACTTTAACCTGCCTGGTACTGTCCACTCTGGGGGAATTTCATACTTTACCAGCATTTTGCCTTGTTCAACACAGCACTCAGTGAACCCGCTGCTGTGTATATTTGGACTCAGCGCTAATGGATTTGTGTTTAATGTCAAGATTATGTTATCTGGCAGATGTATCTAGACTCTCTCCCAGGTTTCCATGCAACACATTTGGCCCAGGTGGCTTCATTTTGCAAACCGCAGCGACTACAAGACACAGTGGATACCAGCTGGCAGATCAGCACTTTTTCACCACATTATTCACAACAGAGAGGAAACTTTTTCCTCTGCTGGCTGCAAAACATACAGAAATACAGTCCCTATGATCATATATCATGCATTTTATTTTAATACACAGGTGCAGGGGGGACAAAAGAAAGTACAACAACTATAACAAGATCGGGACAAATTATATAAATATCTTTTAATAGAAGTGCAGGTGTTGTTGTTGAATGGTTTGTGTATACTGTAACTCCAGTCTGTGCACTTCAAATGAATTCGCTGACCAGTCCCTGTTTAAGTCTGTTCACTGAATAGGCACCATTAAAAGACTTTTATTTTGTTAAATTCTGACTAACAAGGCCTATGGTTAAAAATTAACTACATCTTACTTGCAGGACATTACACAGTAATCCAGAATTACAGTATATTGAATAACAAGAATGAAAAAAATAACTTGTGATAAGCAACCTGATCAGCTGCAACTATAATTCAAATGTATTTTACTTGTGGTTATGCTACAGTCAGATTGATCATTAAACCCTGGATCAATAGAATATTGCTCACTTCAGAGAACTAAGATCATCTGCAGCATTCACCACTGACCTCGGATCAGATGCTGTCTCTTCCTGAAGTACGTGGTCTTGGAGGTGTAGTCATTGTAGACGGCGTTCATGCCGCGGTTCTCCAGCCAGTGTGCCGTGGCCATCCCTCTTCCCTGCACCTTCATGGAGTGAACTCTGGTGTCCCTGCGGAGCTCCAGCACCACCTGGCCGGACACCACCTCCCCTCCAGTGAATGCTGCATCAGCCGGACCATCCAGCTCCAGGCTGAAAGACTTTATGGAGTTCAGAGTCATTCCTGCGGGTGAAGGCAGCAGAAGAGTACATAAAAAGACACATTTAGACAAGGCTGAGGGGTAAAGTCACACAAACCAGCAGGGTTTGCAGTAATGTCACAAGTGAGTGCAGAACTGCTTCTCAGGTGCTGTAAAACATACTGCAAATAGCCAAAGCCAGCTGGAGGCATACGTGATAATAAGTGTGTGGGTCCTGTGGACACCAGGGGATTGTGGCACAAACAAATTATAGATTTGAAGTCTTGTATTCACAATTTAAATAATATTAAGCAATAGCTAAGAACTGATGAGGTGGTTAAATAGAACCTGCAGACAAAATATTTTTTGCTGTTTTCTCATGTTTTCTCATAGGGATATTATTTTTAGGGTGGGGTT
>OMNN01047077.1:0-10009 GCA_900302755.1 Chromis chromis
ATGAACGAATTTTAATGAAATTTTCAGAAAATGTTGATAATGGGACAAGGAACAGGTGATTACATTTTGGTGATGTTCTGGATTACCATCTGGATCCAGGAATTTTTTTGTCGAAATCACAATATGGGTGGACCCTCTATAGGGGTGAGCTGCTTGGCGGAGGTCTGCACTCTCTTAGTGCTTTTCTAGTTTAGTTATATTACTTCTATCCCTCAGTATTGTTAAAATTGATATTAAATGTCCATATATCTAAATATGTTTTAAAAAACACACAGGCTGTCATAGGGTGTCCTAACTTTTTCACATGACTGTATGTACGTTGCTTTGGATAAATGTGTAGAAATTGTAGAGTGATAATTAAAGTCACGTCCTCCAAAAATGCTATTTCACTTCCCAAAATAAAAACCTTGGAGGCTGCAACTGAGGCTGCAGCAGTCACAGTGCCAAACCAACTTACATATAACCATTTCCCCATCTGATGCGGCTCTTCTCCCTGCAGCCATCCACTCTCCTCCCCTGGTTACCATGGCAGCCCACCTCTCTGTGAGTGGGTCCAACATGAGCCCACCCATCAGCTCAGAATCCGTCCTACCTCGGCCCTTCCGCCTGGAGTCGCTGGGTGTCCCAGTGTCCAATGGGAAGGTGAAGCGCAAAAAAAGCAAATCTCACATTCCCAATGAGGGGATCTGACAGAACTGTGAATTCCCATACATCTTTAACACAGCTCACTCTTGTTCTTGACTTAAATGATTTTATACACTGTGACTGACCACACAGTATATAGTAAAGGATCAAGTATTGGATATTTGGTAACTACTTCTAACCACAAATGAACACAGGAGGTTTTGTGTACAGCATGTCATGTGAATGTTATTATGAATGTTAATTTTAAACTAAATGCTACCTACAGTATGACTCTATCCTTACATTTTTGCACTGTACTTAATAAGTTTGATTCTATAATATTTAACTTCTCGTATTGTACTGTTCTTACTCTTCTTTACCAAGTATTTAAAATTCTACACTTGCTGCTGAAAGGATCAAATAAATTAATTTATCTACTTCATGGTTAATGTCATTTACTTTACAAAAAGCTATTCTCTGCCAATATGTCAGACCCGTTTGTGATGTGATCCAAATGGGTCAGTGTTATCTCCTGTTACACATGACCTCTGGGGTCAGCACTGCAGATTTTGATCTTGCTTTACTTTAAGCCAAGTAAAGATAAGATATAAAAGCCTTAATTTATGCTCGAGCCAAATACAAATGTGTAAATCATAAAACTTGATTTGGATGCAATATCAAAATATCACACTGATCCATTTTAAGTATTAATTATTTAATCAAATAATTAATTAATAATCTAGTATGTGCGGCCAGTAGATACTAGCCGCACATACTAATTGTTGCAGGAGATGCACAAAATACTTTTTTTCTTCTTCCCATTACAGTGACAAGTCAAACACTGTAGTTCCACTTGTTTCCCAGCCGATAATCCCAATCCTTTCTGCAGCTCACTTTTCTGTGTGGGTGTCGTATTTCTCATTTTGGCTATGGCCTGATTTCTTCATCCATTGTTTAATATTACTTGACCAGCAGAGAGCCGTGTCAGGTTTAAAATTTGACACCATTTATTTGCCCGTGCGCAGACACACTAGACAGACTCTGGTCCATTAGGCGAGCCCCTTGTATTGCTGAGAGATAACGCTACGGAATGCAACTGTAATAGTCTCTTGCAATAATTAACCACAGACTAAGCTAGTAGCTTCAGTACTGTTACTTAACAAATGCCTAGCTACTCAAATGGCAGAAATTAGAAGTGTTACATGCGACTAATGGCAAGAAAACTGAGAAAGGAAAGCATCGGTGTGCTAAGTTCACATGGAGGTGGGGCTCAGGATAATCGGATAATGGAAGAAGAGCTGAGCAGGCTTTCTCATCATCCGAGTGGCGTGTAAGATGAGTAGTATGACTGATAGTCATTCTGTAACAGGAGTGCTGAATGAAGCACAGAAGTAAAGACTGTGCCGGTTTACAGAGATGAATGGGGTGACTCAAAAGGGTCTGTGGGTTGGCTTAACCCTCGTGCAGCCTTCGCGGTATCCTTACACCTTGTGCCTCTGGGGTCAAAAATGACCCCGCCAGGTTTGACTGTCAAATAAGCACGTAGTATAAAAATTGTCAATCAATTCTGTGCTACACCTTTAGTCTTACTTCATTCCAACCCATTACCACAAAATTTTCACTTAGTTTTGGAATTTAGGGCCAATAGACATTGTTTACAAAAAAGTATAAAAACATATTTTGACAGCAGAAATTTAATTTGGGGTCAGAATTGACCCCAGGACAACACGAGGGTTAAGTTAATCAAATCACAAGTCAAGCTGTCTAAATCCAAAGTAAAGGCTTCAGAAAACAACGTCAACATGCAATCTATTACATGTAGACTTTATTTTCAGTGGTAGAATAGGTAGAAATAATACATAATCATTTTTCATTCTGGGGGAATATCTCTAGAAGGCATGGACACATTATTAAGACCATTTGACCCATGTATATAGTCAAAATAGGAGAAAAGGAACTTATGACACATTGGATCTTGATAATCATTTAATGGAAATAGCTTCTGCAGTTTATAAAACACTGAAAAATCACACCAAAACACTTTCAAAATTTTGTTTTGCAAATCTTTAAAAGCTGCTTCTTTGAGCCTTTGCTCCAAGAAATGTGCTCGACAAACAATTTACAGGCACATATGTGAATTAACAACATAATAACATACAAATGCTGTTGATTTGGGCACATCCTTATACACTCTGACTGATTTGGTGTTCTGTTGCGCCTTAGCTGAAATCCATTATAGCAAACACAATGAGAGATTGTGGTCAGATGACACTAACATACCATTGTTTATCACATCTGCAGAGCTTCAGGGATTTGAAATGTGTCAGGTTGTATTTCCAGTTACTCATGAAACCTACTGCAATAAAATGGTTTTGGGTAGAAACAATGTCATTTAGCGAGTGAGTATACATGATCTACATTATAAGTGCTGGTATTGCCCTTGAAAGTATTCCTCGTCTTTATCCTCTTCTTCTGCTTTGGTTTGCCAAAGTGCCACTTAATGCTCTAATTCTCTTTAAGCTGATGGTACTCTTAAACTGCTTCTGAGTACTGCATTTACCCAGGCAGACTTCTGCTGTTTACTGGTTTCAGTCTTTGAGCAGTCCAAGCTTTCTGAGAGCCTCTTTTCTATCAGCTCCCATACCAGGCACCACCATCACAGTATAACCGACTGAGCTTGAGGGTTGCTGAGCTGTAGTGGTGGTTTCCACTGGTTTGGCTGATGGGATGTGTTGCGCTTCAGGGTAGCTTCTTTGGTTGTGCTTCAGACCAGCTGTGTTCAATCCATTGGACTGAGCAGGATGCGATACCGACACCGGTTGCTCGTCACGCCTGGAATAGTGATGGAAACTGGCACTGCTCTGTAGAGGCCTGCTCTTGGGTTCTGTGGGCTCTTTAGAGTAACAAAATGATGGGCTCCTTGATGGATTACAATTAGACGGAGCCTTTGTAAATCTGTTTGGTGTTGGGTCCAAAGAGGTGTGAGGTTTGGGGGGAGGCAGTGGGGCTACTGCCTCATTTTCTGGCTCTTGGTCTTTCAGGAGGCCCAGCTTCTGCAAAGCTTCCTGTCTCACCACCTGTGGATCTTTTGCATGCTTGATGCTGTGTGACGTTCTTGTGGTTTTGGATCCTTCACTTTGTGTTTTCATAGTAATGTGGGCTGAAATCATTTTGGGTTTGGGGGCCACAACTGGGGGGGCTATTTTAGAATAGGAACCTTCTAAGTGGGATCTGTCAGGTCTTGGTGGATTTCCGAATTTTGGGCCTTCCACTGGGACAGGAAAGTGTGTTTCCAAGTCTATAGTGTGATCAATTTTAGGACATAAAGGTGTCTTCTTTGCAGAGGCACTCCTCCGCAAATGAACTAGAGCCTCATAGGACAGAGGTCCTCTCGGTAAAGGAGCTTCAGCTGTCCTACCCAAGTAGTCCCTGGGTTTCGTGGGAGGAGGTATCACAACATTAACCTCTAAGGGTACTGGGGGAGCAACAGGTTTCTGGTTGTGATCGCGTTTGTTGTTTTGGAATGTGAACTGAGGTTTAGAATAGAGGGTTTTAGTTGTGGGTACAGAACTGCTTGCAAGAACAAAAGGTGTAGGAACCAGGTAGCTCTGCATGGGTTTGACGTCAACATTTTCTTTGATGAGTTCCTTAGAATCATGGGTCTGTGAACCTGAAAGACAACCAATACATATTTGTCACTACATATACAAAATATCTAACTTCAAAGTATTTCACTGACTACTGTATCACTGATGTCAGATCTGTCTCCAGAGATGAAATCACCGTTGAGCTTGCTCTTGCTCATGGAGGCCGACAGGTCAGCCAATTTGGTAGCGAGGTTGCCATGGCTGGGCAGTTGTTCAGGTTCATCATTGGACAGTCCACTATCCTCCTCAGTATCCAAAGACTCGATAGTCTCCTCCAGAAACATGAGACAAGCCTTCTCTTCAGCAGACAGATGCTCCAGACTATCATCACTCTGAAATGTAGAGAAGTCGAGCTTTCCTTTTCAGACGAACTGCACAACGTGATATCCCAAAATAAGACAAACTCTCTAAATATAACAATAAAGACAAACCAATTAAATAAGATGCCTCCCTTGGCTTTTATGTTCCGGATATTTCAAGCTGTTTTGCATAAGTACTTACAGTATAACTATACAGCGTCTTAGATTAGGAGAAGCTAAGCTCAGTTACTCACAAAGCCAGAATTGGCACTGACGACGCTGTCACAGCTGCCAGCGCTGTCCATGTCGTGCATCGTCTCCAATCCAGTCCCACCTGGCCAGGTATCGCTTTTAGGCATCTTAACGCCCTACTTATCCAAAGATGGTGGCACAGATTGTTGGTCTACTCTGTGAAAAGGGGGACAACAGAGAGTTAAATTACAGTTTGCATTGTTACGCTTTCCAGAGTGAAAATATTCTTTAGAAAAAAAACAAAGCATTCAAAAGGAGAGTTTTCCTAGTGGGTATAGGACCATCTTAGGTGTTTTTTTTCCTCCATTTTCTAGCCATGTTGTTTATTCTTTATGGCCCTGTGGAGCATTTTTCACAAGTCCCTAAAGGCCTAAAATACCGGCTGAAATACAGTCCTACTGAACGACCTCCCTTACAATGTTTTGCAAGTTTTGTACTTTGCAACAGCTTTTGTGTTACCTAGTGCCCATTTGATTAGATTTTTTCAGATCTTAGGCAGTAGACAGTAGTTTAACCTACTGAAAAGACAGTAGGTAAATTACATGTAACAAATAAAAACAAAATTTTAAAGTAAATTTGATAATTGGACTGTGTGAATAATACATCAAAGCTAATAACAGTAATAAATACAACTAATTGCTCACCTTAAATACATTTAAAAGATACTCAGCAATAGAAGCAATGTCTCATTTCTCATCAACAGCACACTAAAACTTTACATGGCCTAGCGTGTACACATAGATGACACAGACACAACAGACTTCAGCATTGATTAACAACATGCACTTTCCATAACTGGATCAGACATATTTTTATGTTTGACAAAGGAACTGAGAACCTGGTGCCACTATAACTGATAAGATGCAGAGATACTGATAAAAAAAAAATACATGTCTTGAAGTCTCGCAAGATGCACATGTGATTCTAACAAATGCATATGCAGATGAGGAGAGGAAGGAAAATGAGCTGCTGTGTGTAAATGGTAATCAGCACCACAGGGGTCTGGACATCGCCAGATTAGGCTTATTGTGTTCATTCTTAGTAAATCATAAACACTGTCCAACATGATAATGTATGTAAACATAACACAGAGTTACATCAAGGGAGGATTACAAGTGGGCTACGAAGTGGGCTTCATAGGGTTGGATATGTAGAAAAGGAATGAGGCATAACATTGTGCAAAAGTTTTTAGAGCCTTTGAAGAATCATCTCTCTAAACCTCTAGACATGGAATACATCGCATTAAATACTATTGTCCATAAGTTTAAAAGTTTTTGCTCACAGGGACATTTATAAAAACTTTGTCACTGGTTTTGTTGTCAAACTCAAGCACCTAAGACTTCAGAATCAGTTGCTGCAGACACATTATGCACATTCTACTGCAACACAAGTGATCTTCTAGGTGTCATTTTCTGATAATATAGCTTGTTAAGGCATTTGATCTTCTGAAAACAAACTCATAGGTTGTAATATATGTATATGTTAATAGTCTAACTTACATGATCATTCATTTTGAGAGAAACAATATATTTATGTATTTTTACATTTCAAAGCTGACTAATAATACTAATTTAACCTTTATTTACCTTGGGGAAATTCATTTTCTGCATTTTACCCAACCTATTATACATGGCAGGAGCAGTGGGTTGCCGCGGTGCAGCACCCGGGGAGCAGTCAGGGTTTAAGGGTCTTGCTCAAGGGCCCAACAGTCGCCACAGTAGGATTCGATCACCTGACCAAACAGTGGTCAGGGGCTTAAACCTGTTGCGCCACCACTGCCCCTGACTGCTGCTTTAGTAATGTGTGGTGTTCCAAAACTAGGGTCAAAATTGAAGAGCTTCAATCTGTCAACATACGACATGCAGTCTTAGATTTTCTGATATGGTCCAGAAGAATTCCATTGGTTACACTTGTACTACTACTTAAGCTATTCAAAACGAGCCAACGGGAAAACAGTTTTGTGTTCATTGTCGAGCTACGAATAAGCTGTCACTTTTGTACTTCTCTTTGGGAGAGATGCTGGGCAAATTTAGCCTTTCTCCATCTCGCAATTGGGTTTCATTTACCAACAACAAGAAAAGGGGTTCTTGTATTTTTTAAGGTTGTAAGAATCACATCCGTTTTTTCACACAACAACCCTGAGGCAGTAAAGTTGCAACTAGTTTTTAAAAGAATCAATGCATGCCCACTACTGTACGGAGCCCCTAAAGGGACACTGGCAGAAAAAAAAATAAAATGTAAATTTCTCATGCGCACGAGAAACTTACATTTTAATTTTTCTGCCAATGTCCCTTTAGGGGTCCATAGTACTGCATTATAATGTAAAGAAAAAAATATATAAACCAACTAAATCTTGACTTGTCATCTTAAGATGTTAATTAACACACATGTTAATTAAAAACTTAATTAACATACCTGCTGCTGCTTCAAAATTCATCCAAAACAGAGTGTATACTTCACTAATGGTTTGCAGTGATGTAAATGTGACAATATGTAGTTAAGCCAATAGGTAATTTGCTAAAATCTCTTCTTTAGAAGCTGCATGTATTCGGTAAACTCTGAACAGTGAGTCTGTTTTCTAGAATACTACACAAAGCTGCCTCGATGTCAGCTCCATGACACCCTGTGTAACCCTGCGGTGTGTCTCACATGCACACCAGCTTTGTGATGATTGGACAGCCTCGCTGGCAAAGAATGGGAGGTTATCATAGCTTAGTGTGCCTCTAACAGATATCTAACTAGTCTTCTTACTGCATGTGACTTGGATTACAGCACACATGCCACTCCTAATCTTCCTTCACCGGATCAGTTTCAGAGGGAGTGGAAGGCAGCAGCAATGATCTCCTGAAAGCTATATGATATCCAGTTTGGCCATATTGTCTTACTGTAACAGTCGTGTATTAGGGCATTTAGGGTGTTTGTTAAAGGTGTATATTACTTCACAGATAATAAGACCATTAGTTTTAGCAGGTAAATACAAGGAGGGGTCAGCTTCTCCCTTACTGTAAATAGCCACTAGAAATTGAAGCAATGATTGTTTTGCACCTTAAGCATGTCATTTTTACTAGAGCAAACACATTTTAGAGAATAAAAGCTTTCAATTATACCAGTGTTGTAGAAATGAAGCTGGAATGATGGTATAAAGGACCCCCTGTCTGATCCTGGTGAAACAAAATTCACTTTTGGATAAGTTTCAGCACCTGAGAGGCAAGGGCTGCTAGATAGGCCAAAGTAGGCACAAAAGCACTCCTGTTCACTGTCCCTGCTTTGCTCAGTCACTCCATCCCTGTAAAATTTTAAAGCCCCTATTGCCTGGCCAACATGTAATTGTCCCCATCCGCCCTGCTGCATGCAGGTCAGGATATGAATCTGAACAGTGGAAACTCAGCGATAACACTTATTGTGATATAACCTGACACAGTTTGGGTTGATGAAATGCAAATAACAGGCAGCTCCTGTGGCCTGGAGGCAACTAAGAACACTTATCAGAATACTGTTTTAGTATCTCAGACAGACTTACTTGATTTGGTAATCACACCTGTCTGTATGTTTAGGTATTATAGCTGTAGTTACTATGCTGCTAGTTGTTAGCTGAGATTAGGTCATAAGAAAAACTCAAGACTGTAGTTGGTCATTAACCTCTGCGGACCATTTCCAGGAAAAGAAAGTCTTAAGCATTGATGAAAAATCAAAATGTTATCTCCTTGTAGACACGCCTAGAAACACAACAGCCACAAAACTCCTGTGTGTGCTCAGCTATCACAAAACTCTTTGAAGCAGAGGCTGGAGCAATAAATATAACTGCCATTTCAACCTCCATTCTGTCTGGTGACACAGTTGCAGTTGCAGGTTTTGACTGTGGCTGTAAAAGAGCAGTTGTCCTAGCTTTTATTACCTTTAATGCCTTGTTTGAAGAGGATTATGTAATATGTGAAATCATCACTGATACATTCTCACCTGTTTATTTTGAACCCAATTACTTAACACCCACCCACTGTCTTATGACTCAGAAGTCCTTTTGGGCGCTATGTCTTTTTGTAACAAGGATTATCTGCCACAATTACATCCATCAACTCAAATTGTGTTAACATCTACACAATAAGTCAATCGAGTAAAGTAGAAGTAGAAAGTAGAACTCAACATTGTACTTAAGTGCAGTACTCAAGTAAATGTACTTAGTACTTTCCACCACTGGTTACTTAAGGTGATCTATAACAAAATACTCATTACACTCGACTGGGAGCAGTAGTTCGCTACACTAACCGGTAGTAACATTACACATGTTGGAGGACATGTTGTTTTGAACAATGCATCATTATTCAACAGCACATAGACCTGATATACGCACATGTATGTATCTATGGACTGTACATAAAGTAATGTTGTAATGAGGATTGTGTGCCCCAAATACATCAAATGAAATCGTATTAACGTCTACAAAATACTTTTAATTTAGTCAGAAAATAGTCTGCAAAAAATAGGCTGACTGAACAATGTAAATATGACATTTAAGATCAATAAGTTTATCGATAACTATACGCCACTATACAGTAAGCTGTCGTGCAGCAACAAAAATAGAATCACCACACCTGATATTTCCCTGAGGTGAACAGTAGATTATGTGATTAATAATTAAGTATAACCAGGCTTTACAGTGTTTAAACCACATTTAAGTAGATTTACCTGAAAAGAAAGCTGAAGTTTTCCGCTGAATCTAGCATTAGTCGACAGTCTGAGTCTCCGGACAGCCGCTTCTTCTCATCCTCTGCTCCGCGTGCAACTGAGGACGCGGTGGGCGCGCGCCTCTGGGTGACACCTGCGCGAGGGACTTTGTGCGCTAAGCTTTCAGCCAATCAGAGAGCAGCATTCTCCTTAAGACGCTTGTCGTCACAAGTGTAGTCTGTTTCCAGCTGTCTCCGTTACCTGTAGTGAGCTGCCAGGACTTCAGTAAAAGTACCAATACTACAGAATCAGTGGCGGCTCCTGACAAATTTCTCAGGGGGGGCAACTGTTCTGATGATGACTAAGGTGACCCGTTATATGAGAAAATGAATAGGCAGCAAGACAATTGCCACATCTTGTTATTTGTCATCTTACATAGCAATACCAAATATAACGGCTACAGAAAAAAGTTACATCCAGGAGTGTTTAACCAATAAAATTATCTTGGCTCTACAAATGAAGATC
>OMNN01047079.1:5414-28543 GCA_900302755.1 Chromis chromis
GGCTTTCTTGGAATCTCAGCTCTGTGCTACAGACACTGTGATCTGGAAATACTTGAGCCTCTGGCTTATCCTTTTAAAGGCATCTATATACACACAGACGCACACGCAGTCCAGTGACGTAACAAGCTTTTGATGTTCTCACATGCAGTCTTACAACTCGTGTACTTTTAATGGGAGGGAGGAGAAAAGGCTGCATTTGGTTAAATAAAGACATACTGGGATTTGTTGTGCTTTGAGTTTCTCTCTTATGTGTGTGTGTGTGAGAAAATCGGTTACTTAATAAGCAGCCCTGTCGGTCAACAGTCTGACTGTATAAACACAGGTTCTGTACTTTCCATTCAGTAATCTCCCTCTTGGCGATCGGTGCTGTTTGTGAAGAGGTCACAGGTCTCACACTCACACGCAGCAGAGACGGCAATATATCAAAGAAATCTAGTGGGTGAGGGGAGTTGGTCGGTCATCTTTTTCCTCCCAGAGCCAGCTTCCTGCGCCATTCACTCCTTCCATTTATGCCAGGCCTGAAAGGAAAAGGAGGAGAGGAAAACAGGAGGAGTGCCCACATATTGCCCCATAAACACAGGACTTTACTGGTCCACTTGAGCCAGTTAGGGTTTAAGTGAACATACTTTTTTCATGTCCATACAGCATCCAGGCAGGCAGCCTTGGAGCCCAGTTTGGACATTTACCTCATTACAGACATTAGTATATGCAATGACAAGTTAACATGTCTGAGTCAGTCTGCGTCACGTTTGTGTTCAAGCCAATTTGTTATTTCTTGCAGTGTGGGGTAAACAAGGTTAAAAGAACACTCCTCAGGACATTGTGGTCTTTTTGACTTTCAGTCACGCCTAGTTACATGGAAAAAGTCTGAACATCCAGCCAAGTGCTTGACAATACTGGGTGTGTGAGGAAATTATAATTAAAAGATGGTCCTAATTTAAATGTCCCACAGAGAATCTAATAAATAATGAGAGTGAGAAAAAAGGGGTTCCTCACATTTACAGGTGTAATGTATTACTGAACATCTGGAAACCCAGTTTAAGGTTGAACAGCTTAAAGAGATGGGGTCATGCTCTGTGGGTGGGTGTGGGGGATGAATTCAGTTTGGTGGCAGGGTGTCTGTGCACAGATTTCCAAAATTGTCAAATTTTCTCTGGAAAAAGTCAAACAGGGGCTGCACGGTGGCTTGGTGGTTAGCACCGTCGTCTCACAGCTAGAAGATCCCCGGTTCGCGTCCCGGTTAAGACGCCTGGGATCTTTCTGTGTGGAGTTTGCATGTTCTCCTTGCAGCGTGGGTTTTCACCAGGTTCTCCGGCTTCTTCCCAAAGTCCAAAAACATGCTGAGGTTAATTGATGATTCTAAATTGTCCATAGGTGTGAATGAGAGTGTGCTTGGTTGTCTGTCTCTGTGTGAGGCCCTGTGATGGACTGGTGACCTGTCCAGGGTGTCTCCTGCCTTCGCCCGAGTCGGCTGGGATAGACTCCAGGATTAAGCGGTGTATAGATCATGGATGGATGGATGTAAAAGTCAAATAATTTATTTTTTGAGATTTATTTTTGGCCTTTTATACCTTTATTAGATAGGACAGTGGATAGAGTCGGAAACAGGAGAGAGTGGGGAAGGACATGCAGTAAACGCCCGAGGTCGGAATCGAACCCGGGACAGCCACTACGCCTTAGCACTTGGGTCACATAACCGTTAGGCTATCGGGGCACCCCCAAAAGTCAAATAATTTCTGTTGTAATGAAAGCTGCAGAGTGAGGCCAGGGTCATGTCAAAAAGTAACTCTTTAAGGTTTCAGTGGCATCATCTGGTTTAACATCCATCTGTAGTACAGCAGGGAGGGAACAGAAAACACTCGTCTTCCTATTATAGTGTAACCGTTTAATCAATGCTGTTGTTTACTCAACTCCTTCTTTCATATTAAGAACTGTATATCATTCAACAAGTGCAGCTCTTCTTGTAAATGTCCTCTAAATGTCTAAATAGAGTCAGCAGGAGCATTTATGTTACAAAAAGTTGTACCTGGTAGATGAAAGACGAATCCTCAGAATGTATTTATCTTAGGCCATGCTTCATTTGCCAAACTTGAATTTGAATCTTGACATCCGAAGATAACAATGGACAAAATAGTGGGATGAATGGAAGCGGTTTGTTTGCACATGAGTGTTAAACTTTAAATGAGGTGGGATTTTTCTCTACAGCCTTTGCAGTAAAAGATAGGAACTAAACTGAGTCTTAGCTTTGTTTGATCTCAGTCTGTGACCGGCCTTCTGACAAAAAGAATCATGCAGTGGGCCTTTGGTCTCACACTGTCCTTGTCCTCCTCCCTTCTCCTTCATTCCCTTTTAAGGACAGCAGCTTTAGCTGAAGAGTCCC
Source organism: Chromis chromis (assembly GCA_900302755.1). Taxonomy (NCBI): domain Eukaryota; kingdom Metazoa; phylum Chordata; class Actinopteri; family Pomacentridae; genus Chromis; species Chromis chromis. The sequence continues at coordinate 7,795 of OMNN01047079.1, forward strand.
CAAATAAGGGCAACATTTAGGCAAAACAGTTCTATATTTCCCACTGCCTCTCATCCTCTTCCTCTCTGTGATGCAGATTCTTCTGTCACTGAACAAAAGGCCTGTGTGGGAGCGTGTTGGAGCAGGCCGTGTTCCGTGTCACTGATTGAGGAAGGTTGCAGATGGACGCTAGTGAGCGTAGGCTGTTCTTGGATCTGTGGTCCACCGCTCATTGCACCCTCGAGATGGATCTTTCTCTGAAGCATAGGGTCATTTTAGCATAATGAGCTGCAGATGGTGTAGCACATCATTGACCGGGTATAAAACACAACACAGCAGCCCTCTAAACTGTTGTGGATCTTGGGGCGCCCAGATAGCCTAACGGTTATGTCGCGTGACCCAAGTGCTAAGACATAGCGGCTGTCCCGGGTTCGATTCCAACCTCGGGCGTTTACCGCATGTCCTTCCCCACTCTCTCCCGTTTCCGTCTCTATCCACTGTCCTATCTAATAAAGGCATAAAAGGCCAAAAAAAAATATCTTAAACTGTTGTGGATCTTTATGTTTACATTTTCAGCAATCAGCTGTTCCTAACTTGACTAGTAGAACAAGCGTTGATCGTCCCTGCGGGTGTCCTACCCTAAATTTAGGCTTTCAGTGCATGTGCATTTTGATTTAACTGGATGAACACAATAGCATTAATAAACCCTTTACACCAGGTAAAAGATGAAGTTGTCACAGTGTCAGAAATTGGAAAATGGCCTGATGGTAGCAATGGTAGTTTTATTTCCTCATGTTGTGCTTTGCTTGAGAAAAATTAAAATGCAAGCAAAGATTGCAGAGACACATAGATTGCATTCAGAAAGAAGGCCAAACACCCTTTTAACTGCCAGTTTGTACTGCAGGAACTTTCTTTGATCTGAACCATTTGAGGAACACGGGAATCTCATCTGTATTAATTCTACTGCAAGAACTTATGGCCCCCCTTTGGGCTGCCTGCACCTTTTTACATAACCTTGTGCCTGTCCCGAGTTCCTGCAGTGGGAATGTGCCTTATTTTGACAGGGAACCGGGTACTAAGTTACATTCAGAAGCCATCAGTCTTGGTCCTCAAAAAGTGCCCACCTTTGAAAGTTTCTAGTGGCCTTGAACAACACTGACTGGTCACACAGATCTTGGACATCACTTGTGTTCAGCTTCAGTCACATTGTAAAGAAGATCCTTAGTTACTTCTAGATCAGGATTAAATTCTGCTACAACATTTCTAGATTACAGTTTGTTAATCAACCTCTGTATGTTCAATTTTTGCCCATTAATTAAATCCATTCAAATAGGAGTCGCATTAAAAGCAAATAACAGTGACCGTATGGGTACATTTCACCTCATACATCTATGAGAAGTTCATTTACCTAACCTTTGTGGGTCTTCAGAATGGGAAAGGGGACATTTATTTCCTACTTTGCATCCTTCGTTCAGCTTTCTGAACTATTGAACTGTGATATTTTGTTCCAAAGGCCTGAAGGGCTCTGATGTCAAGTCAGCACTTAACAGTGTTAAGTGCTGACTTGATTAGTGAGCTGTGCGAAGGTGAAAAAGGATTCAGGGTTTGAACTTGTCTCTCTAGCTCTCTTTATTCTCATTCCTCACACACCTATTTCTGTCCCCGTTCATGTGAATGTCTTGTCTTCCTGGAGAGTCTGAAAACGTGTGCCGTACTGCAGGTGCTTAAAGGATGTCGCATAACCCCCCTCTCTAAGACGGATACTTTACATTCTGTCACGGAGGTGTAGCTGTTCACAATCTTGTCAGCTGCACAAAAGTCAAGTCAGAGGTCTCGGCCCGATCTGTGCACAGCCTGCTAATTGTTTCTTAAAGCCGGGAACACGCCTGCATGTGTGAGGAGGTCTAATGAGGACCTGACACGACCACATCTGCTGCAGATGTAGGAATACAAATGATGAACAAACTTTGACAGCATCATCTGGCTCAACTAGCTGACTGTGTGTTCTGTCAGTATGTACAGCTTCTTGAATGTGAAAGTGTTCTGGTTTTCTTCCCTCCTCTGTGACAGTAAGCTCTGACCAGTCAGCAAGACTGTGTAATAACAATAACAACCAGCTGATCCCAGAGCTGTGCGGGAAAACCGATCTGATTAGCGGTGCTGAACAGTGGCCGATTGTCAGACTAAAGTCTCTCAGTTTGTTCCTGCTCTGTCAGTCCTTCACGTAAAACCAACTGCATATTTCCAGAATGCAAGCGCTAGATGATCATTGTCAGCCTACAAAATGTGTCACAAGCCCCCCTTTCAGTATAGACAAGAAGTTCAGACAAAATGATGAGGTCGGAACACTTCTTCTGTGCTGACATGCATTAAGCCAACACCCAGGTCTAAGAAGGGTACCTGGAAAAGAAGATTGGAAATGATCATATGTCAGAAATACTAAATGCTTCATGGTGTTTGACTTAACCGTGTGTGTGTGTTGGTTTCCAGTCGCTCCGGTGTTATTGAGAAGTTGGAGGCCTTGGAGCTGGAGAATCCAGAGAAAATGGAGGTGGAAGAGTCGGGAAGAAGTGGAGCCAGACAGGGCCGAAGTGAGCACAGACGCTTCCATAGAGAGGTAACACCGCTGTCTGTCTGTGTGTGTCTGTGTCTGTGTGTGTGTGTCTGCGTGTGTCTGTGTGTCTGTCTGTGTGTGTGTGTGTGTGTGTGTGTGTGTGTGTGTGTCTGTCTGTGTCTGTGTGTGTGTGTGTGTGTGTGTGTGTGTGTGTGTGTGTGTGTGTGTGTGTGTGTGTGCGCATATTGGGTCCAACAGTGCCAACATTGTGCAGCAGTTTACAATAGATACGGTGAGACTGGTAAACAGTGATGTTAAACAACATCACATGGCAGAGCAGATGTGATCTCGCCAGTGGACCCAGCACCCCCCACACACACCCCCTCTCCCCCTCTATCTTCTCCCTCACCCTTTTCCCTCCATCCTCGCCCTCTCTCTGTCCTGTCTTTGTTTTGGTTGTGGGTCAGAGGTCAGCAGCGTGTGCTGTATTCATTTCCAGTTTCCATTCTGTGGTGGGATTCCCCTGGTGATTATGCTTCCCTTTCCCACCCTGGTGCTGAGTTCGAACAGCTCAAACCCGACTTTAGCATGACAGAGTCCTAACTCTCTGACACACACAGCCACAGTGTGACACTGTTTGTCCTGGCCCTAGGTCTTTGTTATGCACAGATGAAAATATCACAAACACACACTGATAAAGCTGCCAGGACTGTTTGTGTGCCTCATACTGCACACACACATTACAGCTCTGTTCTTCCTACTGCTGCTTTGAAACAATATGTACACGGAGTTGAGAGCTGGCACGTTTCACCTCACGCTATCAGTGTGTATTTTGGTTTTCTTTCTCTTTGATTCACTGCACTTCCCTGCTGAGTTAACACTCACAAAGTATGTGAGTTGGGGCTGTCGTGACATTTCCCCAGAGCCCATTAATACCTACTCAAGCAGACTACTTTACAAAAAACTGTTTCTCTGCCACTTATTAGCTGCATAATGCCTCAAATAGAGTTTATATTTTCGACAATGACAGTTACTGTAGGAAAACCCAAGTGTGTTTATGTGTGTGTATTATTCAGGAGCAGAGGCGCGATGTGGGTCAGGGTCTGGACTTTCCCTCCACACTGCCCCCTCTGAGGAGAGCCAAGTCCCTGGACCGAAGGACCACTGAGTCAGTCATGACGGTAAGTGTCTGTTCTGCTCTGAATTTTGTAAAAAACAAAAAAAGGGTTCATGATTAATCTCAACAGCACCAACTGTGTGATTGTAATACACACATAATCAAACTAATTCTCCAAATGTTGCCATGAAGGAAATGACCCTCACCGTGATCAGTGTGTTTTCCTTCCTTCCTTACTAATTGGCAAGACTCATGGAAGTAACACAGTTAATAAGAAATCAACCACTGTTGTTTGCTCAAGGTGTTTCACAGGTGTGTGGGTATAGTTAGGCTGTCATACCCAGGGTTACCTTTTATTTCTTTAGAAACATCTGCAGTATTAAACATAGATGTTTAACTTGTCCAATGCCAAGTCACAAATAAAGCACCAGTAAACAAACTGGACAAATAAGAGAAGACATCTCACACACATACTGTTTCAGCAGTATGTGTGAGGCTGCCAGCAGATTGTATTGTGCAATGGTGAATTATCCTTTAAAGCTGTTGAACTCCAGGTCATCTGGTGGGGTGTTACGGAGCTGAAGTTTTCTCAACATCTCAAATGCAGTGCGACTAAAGGGCAAAATATGATCCCTAATAGGAGATATTCTTGAGGACTTTATCAAGTTCTCTGAGCAAAATTGTCAAGTAATAAAGCCGAAATGCTAAGATGGTGTCTGAATTTCTATTTATACTCAGTTATTTACTACTACTACTATAGTACTAATGGTCTAGGAAAATCTAACTGATGAATACACAGCCAGCACAGTATAACAGGCTTATATGCTTACTAAGGATATCTACAAAACCAGAGACATGGAGCAACATTAGCACTATTAGGAGTCAAGTTTCAGGACACATACTATAAATCTAATTTCTCACTTTAACTCTAGTTTGGTCACAAGAATTCACAAGACAACATACCCAGTCAGGAGGTAACCATCTTTTAAGAAAAGGATCTGCCACTTGAACTTGCTCAACTGTCTTTACCAGCTACTTGTGTGTTTGTCATTTGAACCAGCGCAGTTAGCGTACATTGTGTTTATCAGAAGTGCTTAAAACAGCTAAAAAAAAGGTTTAAAAGCTCTGTGGTTCTGCAGTGTTGGAGGGTAACTCTCTCTGTGTTTCACATTGTGCACAGTTATGTAACATATTTTGGTAAACACTTTCATTGACACTTGAAAACCATAACATTTCTTAGTATAGTAAGGGTTGTAATATCTGCTTAAAGCGATACCGTGCTACTGCTAGAAAGCCTTTAAGGCATGAAGAGCCACTAATGAATCCAGTTCAATCGACTGGTGAATAAATGAGCAGGTTCAGATTTGTTCTGATTAGTTAGACGTTAACAGTCGAATATTGAAAGGTCAGTGTGTCCGTAGTCTCCCACACAAAGCTTCCCCTGTTCTGCTAAGCCGTAGGATCCAGGGTCAGCAGCATTGCCAGGGCTTCAGCTGAGCAGACTGAGGTCGGCGGGTTGTTGTTGGGCACTGAGAGGCTGGATTTGGTTAGGTAACACAGTTCGCAGAATTAAACATTGAGAAAGTTCTCAGTGGACATCACCCAACAGCATGCCACTGGGTTTTTATGTCAGCTTTGCCCAGACTGTTGGGAATATTCCCAATTGTGTGCGAGTGGAGCATTTTTATACACGCTAGGGTGTATTGCAGTGTTGGAAGCCTCAGTAGAATCCACAAAATGCCCTGTTTAATCTATCCATCCATGTTTCTCTTAAATGATGCAAAGCAGCTCTGACCTTTTAAGAAGCCTTCATCGGTGTGTGATTTATTTCTAATCTTTCTTTGGCTGTGTTGTGGTGGTGCAAGGGTGTGGTTGTTGTAGGCCAAACCTCCATGCTGCAGGGGGCAGTGCAGCCCCCTCTTCCCCCCCTCATCTCCAGGTTATACTCCTCCTTCTGCTCCATCTGTGTGCAGATTTTGTCCGCTTTGTGTGTTCATTGCACCCAGTCTGTGCAGTGTGTGTTGGAAGGAGAGGTTGTGTGTGTATGTGTATGTGTGTGTGTGTGACCGTATATCACAATTTACCACTGCTACTTGTGGTCACGATTCACGTGTGTGTGTGTTAGCATTTCTCCCACTGTGTGGAATCACAGCAGACTACGACAGTACTGAGCACTTGGGTTCTGCGAGTTTCACAGCTCAGCAACACATCTGGGAGAAGTTGCCCCCGGCCAGTGGTGCATATTTCCACAATCTCACATCTTCAACCTTTAATTTGTCCGATCCATTGGTAGGGTCAACTTCTACCCTCAGCTGACTGACTGAGCATGTGTTTTTGTTGCTCTTAATTCATGAACGATGTGATTTTGAGCTCAGATCTGACAGATTGCCAGTGTCATTTTGTAGCTGTTTCTGGGCAAATGTATAACCTGCTTTATTTGTTGTCTTTCGAGCACAAGGTAAGTTGTGTTAATCTGCTGCTGTAATACAACCACTGAAATGGTTTGTGTTTGTTTCTGAGCTTATCTTGCATGTTATTCTGTGTTCATTTCAGTCAAATGATCCGTCAATATTCCTTTTTTTCTCTCGTTTTTAGCCGGATTTGCTGAACTTCAAGAAAGGTTGGATGGTGAAGCTGGATGAGCAAGGCCAGGTACTTCGTCAAGTTGCAACTTGCTGCTGTCATTTTTTTTTTTTTGAGCTAATTAAGGAAAACTGTAAAAATGTATCAAACACTGGAGGCTTCTTTCTAAAAAGGAGTGCCATCTAAAAAGGGAGTCAGAGCCAGTTCAAACAGCATCTGAACCTAAAGCATTCATGAATTTCTGTAGCGTTCTATGGCCTTTACAGAGCTGTGGTCACACTTTGATGTTCCACCTTCAATGGACTTAAAAGACGAGGGTGGAGCCTTAAAAATGCATCTTTATATGATATACAGAGCAGCGAACTCCAGCTGCTGACATGTAGAGCAGCTTGTATTGACCTCCTGGACGTTCAAGATGCGACTACTGCTTCATTGGTCCAACATGCTGCTTAACTCAACTGTGTCTTTAAACTCTGTGTTGCCAAACTGCCTCTTTTCCTTTCTTTGTTATAGTGGAAGAAGTACTGGTTCGTGTTGACGGATCACAGCCTGAGATACTACAAGGATTCAATTGCAGAAGAGGTGAGCTCATTCACTTCACGGTCACACTTGTTTCCTGTTTGTGCTTCTGAACGTCTCTTTGTGATGTCGCCCTGTATTTCATACTTGTGTTAACCAGGCCTCTGACCTGGACGGAGAGATCGACCTGTCCACCTGCTACAATGTGACTGAATACCAGGCTCAACGCAACTACGGTTTTCAGATTCATGTAAGAAGCTTTTCCTGTTTGTACTCTAAATGCTTAGAGGAAACAATACTTTGTCTCATATTAGCCTGGACCTTTCTACTTTGTACATTGTACTGCACAGTCCTGGAATACATACTTGATACTTGACATTGTCAGAGGGGAAACAGTGTGGTCATTTTGTTTGGCTGTAGATTGTATGCACTTGATTACTCTACATGTTAAGGTGTCTGTAGTGGTTTTGCTGCTTCTTTTTTCTATTGACATTAGGTAAATGAAGTTTCAAAACACCTACCAACAACTGAAGTCGTAATACATTTAGTGCTTCCACAATTAGCAGATATAATTGATTACATTGCAACAAATGTGTGTCTTCTGTATTGCTACGTGATTCCTGCTTCATGAAGTTAGTCGTTTTTGGCTCCAGTCATGAACCAAAGCTACAGCCGACTGCAACTTGGTCCAATGTAAAAAAAATTCTAAGAGACACAAGGCTTCAAAAGCACGGTGTTACTTCAAATGATCATACAACAAAAAGGTCAGTTGTACACTGTGGAGGCTTTTGATGGCAGACCACACCAGCTGAAGAGAAAAAACAGCATCTGTTTGTTTCTCTCCTGCTCTCTCTGCTCACATGTACTGTCATTTAACACAGCTGAATTCCAAATAAAGCTGTTCTCATTTACATATTTTCCTGTTTCGTCGATGGAATGCGTATGAAATAGCAACCAAAATGCCATGACGTAGTCTGGCAGACTTTACAAACACATGAGATAAAAACAGCGACTTCAAATTCAAATAGAATTCAAAGCTGCTATCAAAGTCAGAGAACAATTACGCAATAAGAAGAAAAGGAGTTGCTTTAGCTTCTGTGTCCACTGTGTCCATGTCACACTTGGTTTAATATACAGACTAAATGTTATTATTTAAGGGGTTTATTAGACTAAAATAATACCCCCTCTTCTATTTTATTTTTACATTTTTTAAATGTTGGAGTCTCCAACTGTAGGGTGCAAAACTCTATAGTTTTACACTTTAATATGTGAACCTTTTCTTACCTTCATACTGTTTCACATGACACAATTTGTTAAAATAGAAGGAACTTAAATGAAATGGTCGTTTTGCTTTTTTGGAGCTAAAGTGATCAGTTAATCTGTGATCTAGTTGACAGGTTAATAAATAGAACAATAGTCGCCAGTGGCTGCCCAAATCTACACAAAACAATAAGGATATGGAATAGATATTTTTAATTTAGTGCATTGCACATAAGTGTTTCTATTTTCTGACCACTCAGTGTGTAATTCATGGTGCTTGTTCATGTTCAGACCCAGGAGGGAGTCCACACTTTGTCGGCCATGACAGCAGGGATACGCAGGAACTGGATCCAGGCAGTCATGAAGAACGTCAGACCCTCCACTGCTCCTGATGTAGCAAGGTCAGTACAAGTCACGTCATTAATGTCATACACATGTTTTAGTTCTGTATTGCGTTCTGTATTCAGACAGTTTTGCTTGAGCTGCCACATTTCAGAGCCATGTGTTACAAACACATTGACACCTCAGTTAAGTCAGGATTCTAACATGTACTTTGAGGTTTGTAGCTAAAGTATTTCATTTAATGTATATAGCATGGCAGCTATATCAACTTAAACTATTTTTACTGCATGTGTGTCAGTAAATAATGAAAGTATCATACATATTACATTTGTGTCCGTTTTCAGGAGATATAGGGATACATGTATCCCTAAAATGTGTCTATTTAGTGATGCAAGTTTCTCTGGCAAAGGTAGGCAGTAATACATGAAGATAGCAGAGTGGGCCAATGGCCAGTATAGCACTCAAACCAGGCTTGCAATACACTAGTGGAAGCTCTGTATAGCCAGAATGTCTCCAAGAACCGCAACGCAGCCGCATTATTTGGGAGGAGGAGAAGTAAGCAGAAAATGACTTGCCTTTTCTTTTTCACTGTCTTTCAGCTCAACTGAGGATCACAGCTCCTTCTCTGCTTTGGAGGGTCTAGTTAGGCCAGACGTCACTCAGGACTCTCCCTCCTCTGAGGCCTCGTCTGTGGAGAGAGAATCTGCTCCAGGAGTCATAAAGAGCCGAGCGCGTGAACGCAGGCGAGAAGGCCGCTCTAAGACTTTCGACTGGGCGGAGTTCAGGCCCATTGCCCAGGCTCTGGCTCAGCAGCGGGCACAGGAGGCCGAGAGCCTCCAGGCAGACATGGGAGAGCTGGAACGCAACCGGAGAAGAGAGGAGAGGCGGAAGAGGTATGAGTTTGTGACGGGGTCAGAGCACACATCCGGAAAAGAAGGAGGGAGGACAGACTATGAGAGTGAAGAGGGAGTCGGACACACAGATTCGTTAGGTCCACCGTCTCTGGAGAAGCAGCAGATGGTGGAGGAGGTGATTGAAGAACACTGGCGACAAGTGGAGAAGACGCCCATACGGGAGGAGAGGAGGGTGCCTCTGCCAACCACGGTGCAATCCAGAGAGACTGCAGAGCTGGAGCAGCTCCTGGATAATTACAAACAGGGGGTATGTTTATCTGGTATATTTTGTCAGTGTTGTTACTGTTGTATTTAGTCCACTGCAAATGTACTGAGTTCACAAACAAGTTGGCAAGACAGTCCTAGATGCAGACACAGCCTGCACATACCTTCTGAGGCAGTTTTTGAAATGACTACATGATGCTTTGTATAGTAACATTGGTCATGTTGAATAATAGGTCTGCCTGGAGCAAATATGTATGATTCAGAAAGGAAGGATTTATTATTTACAGTTGCTGTAAAACACACATTTTCCTCTACGTCATTTTTGCATTCCTGTTGAGTTCATATATACACATGAACTTCTTTGGGGTTTTTTTGCATTAAATATCCCTTATTGTTCTAAATTTGTGATTCTTATTTGTATTAAATTGTTAAATTTTCTTTGTTAATTGGTACTGTAGGTATTAACAGTTTTAAACATATGACACAAACGTGTTTAAAATGTCCTAAGTTGGCTTTTTAGAGGATTCTGTAGTGTAACTCTGAGGTCTGATGAATATGGGTCAGGGGAAGCAATGATGGTCATCCAGTCAAGAAATCAGCTAGTCTGCAAATTATTTTAATTTTATTATATGATTTTAAATCAACCATTGATTATTTTGTAGCATATATAGTAATTGATTAATGAATATTTTTTGTTGAGTTGTTAATCATAGAATTGTTTCACTCTTACTCAGATATCATTTTTAAGTTCATCTTTTGGTACATTTCCTTCATGATGGCCGTAAATGCAGTTGTCATATTATAGTATTTCATATTTAAGCAAGTTGTTTTAAGAAATACTTTACTAATCCGGCATTGTCCTGCTGCTCCTGCAGATAGAGGACCTGAAGGCTCAGTTGGAGAGCTGTCACCAGCAGCTCCTCGACTCAAACAAGCACAAGCAGGAGCTGGAGCTCCAGCTGAGAACAGCTCTGGAGAGAGAGCAGGACATCCGGACTGGTTACATCTCTCCGGTGAGTTGTCACTCTCTAACATGCAGCTGCATTACAGTATGTTATTCTGCTGTGATGGGAAGCACTGTTGTACATTTCAGAAGGATTTTCTCTACTGAGCAGGGTTTTTCACTTCATTTTGTAACATTCCTTGCATGTGATATTATATTGTACGAAAACATCCAACAAACTGACACTGAAGCAACAAAATGGCTACAGACATGTGCCTTTGCATGAGTTCATTGCATGTGAAAAACATTGAGATCCTATTACTACATTGGCTTCTACTAGTTAATCTTCTCTCTCTGTATGTTACAGGTCTGTAATGTATCTGAACTCATGCTAGCAGTTATTAAGTATTGCATTGATTATGGACCAAACAACTGCAGTTTTGTGGTTGCTGATGTGCCTTGCAGAGGATTATTTCACTCTAGATGCAAAAGAGAAAAAACACCATTTAATTAAACAACTTGATGTAATCATTCGCAGTTGGATATTAATTAGGGGTGTAACGGTACACAAAAATCACAGTTCGGTACGTACCTTGGTACAGAAGTCACGGTACGGTACGGTTCCCAGTTAAGGGGGAAAAAATAAAAAATAAATAACCTGCTCATAATTAATCCAAAAGATTTGTTTATTTTCTTAAATCAAAGCTGTTAGCAACTCAATTCATTGTTTTTTCCTCGCAGCGGGGATAGTTATGCTTGGATGGTGCCTTTTCAAAGTAGTGAGTAGGTTTTTTTTTGTGTGTTTTTTTTTTTTTAGATTTATTTTTTTTGGCCTTTTATGCCTTTATTCGATAGCACAGTGGATAGAATCGGAAACGGGAGAGAGTGGGGAAGGACATGCGGTAAATGCCTGAGGTCGGAATTGAACCCGGGACAGCCGCTATGCCTTAGCACTTGGGTCACGCGACATAACCGTTAGGCTATCGGGGCGCCCCGGAGTGAGTCAGTTTGACGTGTTGCCACATGTATAGTTGAGGACCACTTCACAATGTCGACGTACGGCTTTCGTCTTGTCCACTTGTTTTTCTCGTTTTTCGTACTTCACTGGGAAACCCAAGTGATCCCAAACGGGTGATATTAATAACAGCGGAGCGTCTCCCAGCTCTGGCGTCTTGTTGTTAGCATTAGCCATCCCATTCGCTAGCCATACAGACTAGGCTTATCACAGAAGTGCCGGCAGGAGAATAAACGGTCCGTCTCATCCTGTGGTCCACTGGAAACTCCTACTTGTTTTTAGTTCCGCAATACTGTGCAACTGTGAGACGGAGAATGTGGGCACTATGAGGTTTGAAGTTTAGCAATTAAAACAATTCTGTACATTGGCCATTCTTAATAGTCTTAAAAATTTCATACTGCGAACCGAACGTGCCTGTACCGAACGGTTGAATACGAATACATATACTGTTACACCCCTAATATTAATACAAAAAGAAAACAGTAAGTTAATCTGAAAATTAAAAGTGGAATAGAACTAAATAGAATATAGATACAATTCTAACTCCACACTTTGTATTTCATGACTTTTGACAACAACAAAAATAGAAAAGCAAACACAGAAATACAGAAAGCCTTAAAAATGTGTAAATCTGTGAATTGTTTTAAAAGTATAAAATTGCTTTTCGTTTTTAGCTCATTTTTATCTCTTTTTATTTCGACATTGTCTGATGTGATTACCGTGCGTCTTTATTTGCATATCTTTTTTTTTTTAAACTAGATAAAGGAAAATGAAACATTTCACTGAACATTTATTTTTTCAATATAAGACTTTCCATTTTGTCACATGTAGTAGGTTCATCTTCAATTATCCATCTTAGCTATCTCCACATATATCTAGACATCTTTCTGTTCTTCCTTGCTAATATTTAATAAATTATAGTTGGATTCTTTGAAATAGTTCCATCATTTTCTCCTTCAGTTTAAATTAGAGTGATTTTATCCTTTGTAGTCACTGGCATAATGGCTTCTCTTAGTGAAACGTTTGGCTCCACATGGAATAATATTAACCTCTTGGCTTGTAATCTAATTATTTGCATGGACGTCAGATTCTCATCTTCTATTAACTGCTATACAGACCATCCATTTGTTATTCTGTTAACAAATATTGTACACAGCTGTGTAATGACCTACATGTATGACGTTGGATGATTCTCTGTGCTTGTGTGTCGATGCATGGATGGATTTGCCCGAGTGAGGCTGAATGATTACTTTTAAAGTTGATTTAATTTGTGTTAGTTGATTTTAAGGTAAAAAACACTGCAGCGATTATTATTATTTACTGTAGTGTATGCTGTATGAGATGTTTGTGTTGCTTTTTGTTTGAGAAATAGAGCATTTCAGTTACTTGCAATTAATTTTGGAACAAGTTAGAAAATGTTCTTGAAAAATTACACCTAAGTCGGATAATACAATTCACTATCTCCTCTCAGAAAAGAATTGGTGTAAGACATGAGGTTGGACCAGAAACTTCAGAAATGTGTGTTTGTAGGACCTGGTATGCCTTCTATCCTTGAGTAAACCATGCAGCTGAAACTAATATTGCATTACTTACCACATAAAGTAACTTTTAACCATTTAACGTGCATGCTTTGTTGTGATTAACTAACCCCGGCCATTTAATCGCTTTCCTTTGCTTTTAATTTATACCATTAAACCAAAGGGAATTTTAAATTTGTTTTAAATCACTTGTTCACTGCCATAATTTGAGATTATTATATGGGAATGCTAATTGTAATGTCACTTTTTAATAGAAATTAGAGGGTATTGATTGGTTAGTTAACGCTGAGAAATTATTAGCAAGCTTTGTGTCTCCCCTGCTGTATGTTAACCAACTGTCTGGTCCCCTTTTCCAAGCTGGAGCACCCTTTGGGTCTGGAGGCTGATGTGACGCCCCAGATGAAGAGGTCCGAACTGGTTAGTTCTCAAGCACAGAGTTTAACAAAGAAGTACCAGGAGACCAAAGAGCTCCTGAAGCTGCAAGAGCTGAAAAAGCGCAATATGCAGGCACAGCTTGGCCTCTCACTTTCTCACCTCCCCGTCAAGGAATCTTGCTTTTCTGAACCCCAAAAAACCTCCATCCTGGAAGACAGTCCCCCTGAACTCGTCCAAAAAACAGTTAACGTCTTACTCTTGGACAGCACAGAGGCAATTCAGGAACTAGAAGACTTGATAAGTGGTAAACCTCTGACTCTAAAGGAGCTGGGGAAAGTGCTGAGATTCCATAGTTGTAATCGAGAGACGACAGAGAAGCATCAACTTCAGAAGCTCTTGGAGACCTGGAAGTACCAGCAGGAGATAGAAAATGAAATCATTAAAAAGAGTTTAGCCAAAGCGGGAGAGAGCATCCGCAAATATGAAGCCCGTCTTCATACCATTGAGGATATAGTGGGAAAGGTTCAGAAGCAAAGTTTGGAAAGCCTAAAGATCCCCTACGGTCCCCTGCCCAAAACTGAAAACCACTCGCAAACGAATGATGCCACTTTTGGGATGCTCTCTCAGAGGGTGGAACTTTTAACAAGTGAAAATGGAGCATTAAAACAACGGTGTCAGGAGATAGTTAACCAGCTAACCGAGGCCGACAGAGAAATAGACAGACTGAAAGCCGAACTCATCAATCAGCAGGGCGGCAAACAGCATCATCTCGTCATGGAAGAGCTGAAAAGACTGAAGGCTGAACTCGCTGAAAACCAAGCTAACGCCATAGACAGGGAGTATTATGAGAGGGAGCTGAATGAGAAGTCCCTGAGGCTTCATGAAGCGCTGGTTACCTTGGAGGAGCTTGGCAACACCCTAAAAGACACTGAAAAGAAGCTCCAGTTGAAAGAAGCCACGCTCAAAGGTTTGGGCTTCCAGGCAGATTATGAAGATGAGGAATTACACCCAGAGAAAGAGCAACTTCAAGAGCTACTTGAAAGCACACAAGTAAAGTTGTTTGAGGCCGAGGCAAGCCTCGAGTCTACAGAGCAGCGCTGCAAGGAACTAGAAGCTAGGAATAGTGAACTAGTCGCACTAAACCAGGAATCTGAGAAAGTCAGCAGAGAGAAATTAGCAGAAGCAGAAAATGAAATAAGGATGCTACGGGAAAAGTTAGAAATGAAGACAGGTAGAGATGAACAGAATGTTGTAGAGTGTGTTGAGGCAGGACAGAAGCAGGTCGATGACAAAGGACTTTTAAAGCAAGTAGTAGAAGAGCTTGAGATGAGGTCTGAGGCGATACATCAGGTTGTAGAGATGTTAGAAAAGGTAGATGTTAGTGTAGAGGGAAAGCTTTGTGATTTAAAAAGCACTTTATTTGGTTCTTCAAAAGAAGAGCCACTTTGCATGAGTGGAAAAGACACGAGACTGGTGTTAGAGGGGGAGTTCTGGAGCCAGCTGTTGGGCATCGTTAAAGCAAAACCAGAAGAGAACATACACAACTGTGAAAGAGGGGTGGTAGAACAGACGGTGGCGCAGAAGAGCTTGATGCTTTTGATCGGGAGAATTTGTCCACAGGCAGACATCGAGACTGAAGTAGCGACAGATTTGGTGTCGATGTACGGCTGGCTTGATGATGAAACGAACGCTCTGATCCTTAAAGAGTTAAAAGAGACCTTGGAGGCAAAGTCCCATAGTTTGAAGCAGGTTGCCTCCAATCTGAAGCTGGACAAAGACGACAAACTCTGGTCTCTGGCGTTAGCGAGCTTCGGTCTTGATCGAGTACGGAAACAGTCTTCAGAATATCTGCTTGAATCTCTCAAAGAAGCGTACACATCTTATGTTATCATTAGGCTCAAAGTTCAGCATGAAAAAGAGCTGAAGCAAAGTCAGGCAGAAGTACAGATGGGTAGCTTGGACTGCCCCAATTGTCCTAAACTGAGAGAAGTTGCCAGTGATCTCCGTTCCAAACTGGCAGATCTTCAGAATCAACTATCTGCAGGGCAACAAACTTTGATCCAGGTTGAAGGAGAGCCCATAGATTCAGTGGATAAAACCATTGAGCTTCATGACATGATAGCCAGGCACAAGAAGGAGCTACGGGACGTCAAAGACGGCTACGAGCAGGAAGCTGAAAAGTTGAGGCAGGAAATGGCAAAAGCCAGCGAGACACTCCGCCTCCGTTCCGAAGAAAATGTGAAGGAGATCGACTCCCTGACCAACTGCATGGAGAACCTAAAGAAGAAGCACGAGGTGGAGAGGAAGAGCCTCATGGAGAGGTTTGACCGGGAGATGGAAGAGCTGAGAAGCATGATGACTCTATCGAACCGAGACAGGAACGGGACAGACGAGGACGCGCCAGCGCAGCATGCCTCGGCCCAAACGTCAACCCTGAAGGAGCGCATTCAAGAGCTGGTGACCCAAGTCTCAGTGATGACCGAAGAGATGAGACGACGCGAAGAGCAGGGCGACATAACCACCCTGCGGCTGAAATACGAGAAAGACCTGGAAAACCTGAAGGTGGAAGCGCTCCTTGTCCTTGCCGTCCTCCCATCTGTGATGCCTTGTTTTCCTTTGTGGCATTCCCAGATCCCCCCCGTTCCTTCCCCCCCGACCTCTGCTCCCCTTCCTAACCTCGCTCACCCTTCACTCGCTCTTCGTTCCGTCAACTACTTTTCTTCAGTGTTGCATGAAAACTAACCCTCCTTTAGGTTGATGTGATGCTGTAGCTGTGTGCCGAGGAACCCATTTTGTTGAAGCTTCATCAGCATCACATGTAGAACTTAAAGCAACTGATACATTTAATTAGCCAAGAAAAAGATTCAAGAGAAGCCATCAGCTTCTTTCAGTCAACATCATGTGGGCCCCAGCCTCGTGTGAAATGAGTTCCTCTGTTGCTAGTTCAGTGTGCTTACTAATCTCAACTCGGCTTTGGCGCATTTTAAAGCGGAAAGCAAAGAACTGACCATTTGCGACTTATTTGAAACTTGCTAGTGCTAAGAATTTCTTTGTATGCATCTGATCTCGTTTCCTCTGGCTATTACTACTAACACTTTAATTTTATTCCCTGCTTTTACTAAATGACAGTTGATGACATTTGACAAAGTAGCCGTAACTCTTGGTCTACTTGCTAGCTTTTTCTGGAGCGTTCCGCAGCATCTCATGGCCGTCAGCAGCTAATTGGCCCATCGTCAGCTCTCTGTCGTGGCATGTCCTAACTGAAACCTTAGTCGTAACATAACTACTGAACTCCATTTGCTGAGGAAATGCTGGAAAAAGCTAGAAGGCAGACACTGATTATGATTATTTTGTCAAACTACTATTAATAAGTTTAGGACTGACACGCTTGTCTTAGTAAAGGGTGACCCTACCCAGTGTATTTACGTAATTCCTCACTTACCCCTGGTAGTATTTGGCCAAGCAGATTTCGGTTTTAATTGCCGAGATGAACCCAGTAAAATGGAAATGAAAGGAATTTTGTGTGTCTTGTCAAAGGACAGAACAATGGACTGCAATAGAAAATGAACAAAAATGTCTCACATTTCCTTTCAAGATTTTCCACCACTGATAAAAACATTTCCAGTGAAAACAGTTCCACAATGACATTGTCAGAGGGATGGCATGCTGCCCTTGAAGGTGTCATATTTAAAGTTTCTTAGTGAAGCACAAACAGAATTCCATTTACCACCATTTTATTTTAGGATTTTCAGCAGTGGTTTCTGAAAACCTCTACAAGTCAGACTTAAAGTATCTGCATGGTTAAACACAACAAGAGGTATGTGTGGACCCGCTGTGGTTAGATTGAACCTTAAATGTAGAAGTGTACTTTTTTTTATAGCAAACTTGTGGTAACCTTTACTTTACCTCTCAACAAATCCCATGACAAGACCAAAACCAGCAATTCACTGGCCCGTCTCTGAGTACTTGGTGACTTCCTTAGTCTGCCACAATTAGCCCCAAACCCAATTGTTCCTACTGAAGTGGTAAAAAAAAATAGGGGTCTTTCCACTGCAGGAACTCAGGGCAGCTGCGAAGTGGTGCAAACATTCACACGATCAGCCCTTGTAGTCTTTCTGTTTCCACTGCAGTGTAGGGTTCCGCAGCTTTGACAGCGAAATTAACTCAGGCCCCGTCCACACGAAGACGAACCCAGGCCTAAGCGCACGAATAGTTCGTCAAACCGGTGTATCATCCACACAGCCACATTTCTGAAACTAGGTCCCAGAGTGGAAAGATTTGAAAACGGTGGTTGTGCGGCTCCATGTTTACGCTGTATCCGAATCTTTTTCTGACACGCTTGCGTCATAGCTCCACCTCTCCATAAATGCGCACGCGCCAAAAAAAAATGACTACAACTATGGCGCCGTAAAGTGTTGCGTGTGTACTACTGAAGCTAGTCACCCTGTTATCGCTATTACAGCAAAATATACTTCTTCTGCATTATCACCGTGTTTACCAAACAAATATCCACTCGTACTTGCCGCCGCCATGTTCTATGTTTACATCATATACAGATTTCTGCACATACCTAAAGTCCCACCGCCAGTTTCCGTTATGCCATCGCAGCGCCACCAACAGGCCTGGCATGTGTTTTACATCATTTTTTTTTCTCTCTCGCAAAGAACAGCCCTGAAAGAGCTTCTTCAGGATGGTTCTTGAGGTTGATGCGCACAAATGTGCACCAGAAAACTGGTGGCAAGTTCCTGCAGTGGAAAACAGCTTGATGAGCCACTAATAATGTTTTCTGTTTATTAAAATGCTAGATGCGTTCCTAAAGTAGCTATGTAGTTTTTCACGATTGTTGCTTAAAAAGCTGGTAGTCGCCCATGTGTTGGGCACTATTTTCAGCAGCGGATTAATACACATTTGGTGCACTTGTGAGCATTTGAGGCACCAGGACGGTACCTGTGAGGCTGAGTCAGAGTAGTGTGTCTGTTTATGGTAATGAAGCAACGTATCAGTGCAGCAGCGTCGATGTGTTTTTACTTGTTTTTGAGCAACTGTGAATTTTGATGTCTCAGAGGAGAAAAGTGATGATCAGACTCGTTTTTCAGTTTTTAGCTTTTCACGGGATTTGTTCAAGATCAAAAAGACTTAACCCCGTGGCTTCACTGCTGACGCGTCATATGCAACACTACACTTTCATTAGAATCGAGGAAGCTGGCTGCACATCGCTGCAAATGTAAAAACAGACCAGTCTTCTGTTTGTCTTTTTTACGCGAGGTCAAAGCTACATCCTGCAGCACATTCGCTTCTTGAACGGTTCACATATGTTGCTCGTTTAGTGTAGCCATGGCGTTATTCTTTAAAAAGTTCTTATTTCATTCGATGCTTCATAGGTCACAAGAATACATAAGGTTAGAATATTTTGTGTTTTTTAATCATCGAAACAATGCTGTGTAAAAATCGTAGTGAGAGAGATTCAGTATGAGAGTCTAAAATGTAGACAGGATAATTATTAAAAAGGCTAATTGTCAGTTTATGCTGATTAATGTTACCTTTGTGACTCAAAAAATCAGTTTTGCTTGTGTTGGACGCTCAGATAGCTTTATCGTAGCCTGAGTAATGAGCCCATGCCCCCGCCAGGACCTAGAATATATTTACACACAAGACACATAGCCTGACATGCTTCTAAATAAAGCTGCTGCTTGGTCTGATGTCAGATCAGGAAGTTTACATTTGTTCTGTGTTGGTGTGGAGTGGAGGGGGAGCTGTCAGCCTCTCACGGTTAGGTCTGAGCTCTCAGGGAGGGGTTTGATCCCTGTTAAAACACACTGGACCTCCATTTCCCCTGTGTGGCTGCAGTTAGAGGGGGGGCAGTAAGAGGGGAACCAGGCAGCAGTCAACTGAGTACTCAGATTAGTGGCAGTGAATAGAGGACGGAAGTAGGGCTGGGTTTTGGGTCGGAAAGGCCATTGAAATCCCTTCTTGTGGAAACTTGCACTGGAGTTAATATAGCAAAAACAAGGATTATTCTTCTCTCTCCTTTTGTCCAAACCATCCAGATGTGCTTCTTTGGCGAGCTGACCTCCACACAGTGCCCACTGCTGAAGATACATTCACCTGCAGTGTCTCAGACGTCCAGTTATTTGTTATTGTTGTAGTCCATCAGCTTAACCCGACATTCCATCAAAGATTTGGCCCGTAGGCAGATTAGGATTTGTACATTAGCTGCAAACTGAGTGCTGTTTGGAATAAGGATTTGGTGAGCGCCATCAGCAGCCTGGATGTTGTGCTGCGACAGGAAGCAGCAGCTATTCTTTCTTACACCCGCCTTTCTCATTGTCTGTGCATTTCTTCAGTGTATTGTGTATCCCCGTCGTTCCTCTTAACCCTTTTTGTACTCACACAGGCTCAACTTGCTCATGGCTTACAGGCTCTAGCTTGCAAGTTATTTTCTGGAAATAAATGGATGATGTGCACTGGTTTCTATTGTATAAGGGCTCAGGGGGTTTTTCTCCTGATCAGGTTACATGATCAGGAAAAACCTTTTTGGTCCGTGTCCACATGAGCCATATACTCACTGCTGCATCGTGCTCGTTCTTTGTCGTAGGCCACCTGCGAGAGGGGCTTTGCCGCCATGGAGGAGTCCCATCAGAAGGTGATAGATGAGCTGCAGAGGAAACACCAGAGAGAGCTGGAGAACCTGCAGGAGGAGAAGGAGAGGCTGCTGGCAGAGGAGACAGCAGCCACCATCGCTGGTAAATACCCAACACAATAGCTGTGTCCCAATTCAGGGTCTGCAGCCTTAAAGGCTGCTTTTCAGGCCGCATACGTCACAGACGGAGCGACGAAGGCTGTCCCAATTCATTAAAAATTTAAGACTCCTTAAAATGCGGCCTTAAAAGCGGCCGAAAATCCGGCCTTGTTTTCACGAAAATGAAGGATGCATCTGAGCAGCCTTCATAGACCCAAATAGACCAGGATGCATTGCGCGGCGGTGACAGTTCGATCAACAGCTGGAGTTTTAACTGATCACAGCTGACGGAGGAGAAGCGGCGGAGGATGAGTTTTACATAGAAGTGTTACAGCTCACTGCAGTAGCTACAATACAAATGTTGAAGACATTAAAACTGGTTTAAAAATCGATTAACTGACGTGACGTTATTACGGAGCCCTAAAGTCCATTGTATTTTTTATCTTGTGCGCACAGGATAAAAAATACCACTTATTGGGAGTTTAGGGGCTCCGTACGTTATTGATGTGAGCCGCTGCCTTTTAAAACGTTTACTTTCCAGTTGTAAAGCTTCTGGGTTTAAGTTCTATTTTACTGAGACGGTGATTATTTTCTGACCAAACAGACGACTTATTCATTAAAGGGTTTGTTAACGTCAATACCTGTGGAACATCTACATCGTGTTTGG
>OMNN01047081.1:0-11332 GCA_900302755.1 Chromis chromis
GGGGCAGGATGGGGATGTAGGGAGGGGGGCCAGTGTCACTGCCGTCGATCCTCCGTCTCTGACCGTGAGAACGCCATCACCACATCCTCTGCACCTGAGAACCGACAGAATGTAGAAATGTAAATAAATGGGCATGATGGAAAATCAAAAACCCAGCAGATGTGCAGCTTTTCATTTCTGTGCACTAGAAGAAGAAGAATCATGACGCAGAAGTCAAATGAAAATCTGATTTCAGGTGCAGTTGCATAAGATGACATCTAAATGACTTGACAAGAAAACTAACATTTGCGTTTCGGAAATGAGTCTTTTGTTTGCTTCATCAGTACAAGGCGTGTCACCTATGTGTGAATGTTGTGAAACACACAGCGTACACTGACCAAAAAAATAAATGCAGCATACAAACTGTCTTTTTTCTGACTTAGAGAAAACTTGTAAGATCTTAGAAGAATGTTAAATTTAGTCAACTGAGTACCAAAAGGTTTTTAGCTGTTCTTCTGGTGACACATTCTTGACCACTGAGTTAATCTCACTCTAGTCAGGTGTGGCTTTAAAGGACAATGATCACAGACACTCCTTTGACCAGGTGAGTATAAAAGTCCACACAATGCATGGCCAAAGACACAATGCCACAGATGACAAGAGAAAGAGGGATGCTGGCATGTCAGTTTGGACACTTGAATGTCCGCAACTCCAAAATGTGTCCTAATTTCCGACAGCATCATGTCACAGAACACCTGCCACATGATGCTGTGGTGTCTGGCAACATGATCCTGTCCCCAAAAGTGTCCACCAACTTCACCGAGCCCTTTAGAGTAGGAGCATCGACAACATATTCCTGGTCTGAGTCCACTCTTAATCTGCCTATTATCATTTCCAGTACACTGCATACTTGGTTGATTCACGGCGTCCATTCCCCTGTGTTGAAAAGAATAGATAGAATTTAATTTTAAAAAGTAAATGCTCCGTTTATATAATTTTGTACAGCATAATTACCATTTTTCTTCTCTGCTCATAATTGTTTTATGTGGGATAATACAACCACTGCTATTAAAGAATAAAAATACTAATTTGGATTTGACTCCTAACAGGGATATTCAGAAAAGCCAAAAGTGTCTGGAGTGTTTGTTATGCTGCATGCATGAAAACAAAGCTGTTCTGTGCTATCAGAGATGCATTAGCATTCACACTACACCACCATTCTATCTCAGACCTGTCTGAATGTTGTATGAATCGCAGCGAGTCTTCTACTTGTTTTGGACTATTGATTTGTGATCGGATCACCCAAAATAAATTCCAGTTCAAAGTGTGAAGCGAGCCAAGTTTTCTACAGGTTCTTAGATGTCTGTCGGCATCCTGTAAATCCTGTCAGCTGTGACTATAAAGCCGAGAGGGAATACCCCGCCGTGAAAATCCGTTTGGTGCATGCAGGTAATTTCATCTATTGCCATGTTCACCTGTTGTGGAAAAGCCACCGCCTGCCATCACAGCGCCCCGACGGGGGGAAGATGCTGGAGCACAATGCTCTGCCTGCTCTGCCATGATAACACTTAGATCTGAAGCTTCAATACTACTCAGTCTCTTCTGCTGGAGCGGCTAAGGTGCAAGATTGTCTGTGAGTACACAATACTGGATTCTAGCTGATATTAACCTCAAAACGCTGTGTAAGAGAAAAAAAATCAATAGGCACAAAGAAAAAGACACCGAAATGATATACAGTACACAAAGTCTGATTTCTTTTCCCATTCCTTTTGTGCCTCTTTCAATTTCACCACGTTAATGAGGACCAAGCGATAATTACAGCCTCATCTGGGTTGAGTCAACTAATGCATCCTGCCAGCTACACAATAGGACTTTGTCAGCTGGCTTTTGTTTAACAAGGAATCATTCATTAGTCTGTTGCCAACTGTGATTCATCAAGTCATTTGGACCGGCCCACACCTACTGAGACACTTTTCTCTCTCATAAGTGAATATACATTTTGCCTATTCAGTTTGAGTAACTTTAAACAAAATCCAGCAAGTCATATATCCAACGGTCTTTCATATAGGCCTCGTTTTTTTTAGTTTTTTTTTTTAGCAAGAACTCATTTTAATTTGACTTCAGGCTTTAGATCTTCAATAGGGTAGAGAACGTGCCACAAACTCAGACAGATGAAGTATTAAAATCACTTTTGTGCTCATAAGAATGGCGAAATTCTTTATAATGGAAGCACAGTCTGAATATGACACCAAAAAATACACACAGCGAGTCTAAAAATAAGCCTTAATTAAAAATCAGCTCCTATAGAAAAGAGGAGCAAAGTGCAATAGCATGATCACGTATTGACACAAAAACATCTGACAAGCATGATCACGTAAGTATCATCAACACCACCTTCCACACCGCCAAAAATCGCTCCCATCAGCACCTTGTGCATGTCTGCTATAAAAAGCCTTTCTTCGCTACAGCCCTGAAGTGCTTGTTACATTTAATTATTGTGGAGATATGAAAGTAGGGCAGGGATTGTGAGCTTCCACATGTATTTGGCACAACCGGCGGACTTTCCTCATCAGACGGCACGGACCCTCCAAAAACAGAATTTTGTATTTCATTTTACCATCGCTCTGGGAAAATAATTAGCATCTTTCTACGCCACATTCAGGTCATGTTGGAGCTTGGTAAGATCAAGACTCTTTGGGGGGAGGGGGCCTTTTTAATATGAACTTTCAAGTTCTTCTTCCCATGGGAGCTCACTGGCTTACCAAACTGAGGCTGTGGCAAAGAAAAAGCGAACAGGCGAAAGCAAGAGGAAACTAGTAAGAGAGATGAAAAAATATTGGCAGAGACATGCTGTTCGACTCTAGTTAATAACATAAATCTCATCTGCTTTGAGACAGCATGTACGGATAATGATGCTTGAACAAGAGACAATTATGTAATACAGCACAATAGCAAACTCGACCTGAATTATGCGGCAGCTGAATAGCACTGCTGTTCAAGATCATGTTTTTTGGCACAGGGACTTGTAATAACACCCATTTATCACAGAAAACGCCAGTCAGAATTATTTTGTGTTTGCGTGAAGGAGCTCATCCTTGTGTAACGGGCGGTTCAGAGGATGGACATGTCAGACGGCGAGCAACCTGAGCCGAATCACCAGCAGACATTCTCTCAAAATACATCCACAGAGTCGTATGGACGGCTGGGCTATATCTGAACACTTTGCCTGAGAGTCGTGTTCGGACCTCGCCCTGCCACAAACACACCGAACACACACGCTCACACACATAAACAAGCAACATGATGGGAAACGTCAGGTCCCTCAACGCTGTTGCCTAGCGACAGATAAAAATCAGACTGCATCAGTGGCGCCGCTGCCAATGAACAAACAGCTTTTGGGTTGTTACAGTGCAGCTCTGCGTCCGGCCATTCTCTCGCTTCCAATTCACCTGACACCGATTCCCTTCTCGGCTGGCGCTGCCTGATGGAGGTGAGCAACGCGACTCCAGACGGCGGATTACACAAACGACAGCAACAACGGCCATGTCGTCCGATTTTATCTCCACAAGTACTTTGAAACAGAGGAAAAGAAACCTCTCATTCATGACTGAGATTATCTTTCCAGGAAAAGAACGTGGAGGTAAAGTAGGACCTTCTCAATATAGAATCAGTTAGGGTTTTATTTTTCAAAAAATTCAAAACAAATCTGAAAAGAACATTGTAAAAATCAAAACAAAAAACAATTAAATTAAAATTCAACCCTTATAACACGGAGATTAATGAATAAATAATCAGTTCTGGCAGCCCTTTCTTCATCCCACTAAAAGCAGCCATGATAGGAACATCAATGTATTCAGATGGATTAATTCACAAGCAAACAGCCGCTCTTCACACTTCTAAGAGGCTATAAATCAATATGTGGCTCGCCTAAAATAACACAGAAACATAAAAGCTCCACTGAAACCCCTCAGGGTAAGAAGAGCTATGAATTAACCCAAAAAAAGACTTGTTTTTGATGTCCGAAGCACAGTTCCAGCCTAAATAAGCAGAGTAGTCTCCATATGATGGCTCCCGTGTCAACGTGATGAAGCGCTGACGGCAGGTCAGCGGGGTCAGCTGAGGGGATAAAGGACCGAGACCCCCACTAGACAACAGGAGGGGCGGGTTAAGAAGTAAGACACACAACAGGGGAGTGTGTGTGGTCCAGCTCAGAAGATTCACAAAACACCGAGTCCTTAAAGGTCTGATCTATTATTCACATAACTGCCAACTAGTGGTATCTATATCAAGTATTGAACGGTTTCTTGACTCAGTTTTTACAGCATAAATTTAATTTGGCTTAATTTTCCATTTCTTCTTCTCTATTACATGATTACTTGGAGTTTATATCTGTTTTTCAAAGGCATTAAAGTTCAGACATCTGCACTTCTTACTGCTTTTTAATAGTTTTTTGATGCTATTTAAACTGCCATTTGCCAGGTCACTCTTTCAGAAGAAATTATACTTCGATCAACTGCCTGGTTAATTTAAGTAAAACAAGAAAAGAAACACAGCTAATTAAATATCATTAGTCTTTTTTAGTGGAAAACGGATAATGCCAACCACATGTTCATCATTAAAAAGATGGCAACTTGAGGATTTTTATGTAAATTCTGTTCAAAAATAGATATTAATGATACTGAGTTTGATGAAATTCACTAGGAATATCAGATTTGTACAATACTTTTTTTCTGAGATGTAATAAGATTTAACCCTCTATACCCCCAAACCCACTGGTTAGTTTAAAAGGCATGTTATCTTAAAAAATTAACCAAAATCCCACCATTTATTAGAACTGGAAGCTGTAAAAACAGAAAGACAGTCCTTGAACTACTTATCTGGGACATTTGGGGCATTGGTGGCCTAGTGGTTTGTGAAGCGAACTTGTAACCGGTGGGTCGCCGGTTCGAGTCCCCAGACTGTCAAGAGGTTGAGGTGGGAAAGTGAGAGCGACCGCTTGTCCCAGTCACCACCACTGTGGGCCCTTGAACAAGGCCCTTAACCCCTGACTGCTCCCCGGGCGCTGCACCGCGGCAGCCCACTGCTCCTAGTATGTATAATTAAGGTTAACTTTGAATAGGATGGGTCAATGCAGAGAAGGAATTTCCCCAAGGGGATCAATAAAGGTTAGATTATCTGTGTGAGCTGCTCTGTCGGAAAACTAAACCAAACCTAAGCTTAAATTGTGATATTTCATCAAAATTCTCTTGATTATACACAATTTTACTTAAAAATTTGACCAATTGCAGTGTTTTTTGTATTTTTTAGAATCTGAAAAATACAAAAAACACTGCAGTCCAACTCGTGAATAACATTCATGGACTCAGCTGGACTGCAGGCTGTGTTCACACAGATAGGAGATGTTTTACGCTAAAAAGTATCTACAGGTATAATTTTAGTTTTCTCTATCTGTAACACCTGTGGGCACTTGATAAAAATGCTGTACGTGTCGATTCCTGGTTTAAAAATTTTTTGTAAAGTAAATAATTTTGTTTCTTTTTTATGATTTATGGCCATGGTTGTTCTTTTTCTACAGTAGTGCAGGACTTTATATTACAGTAATAAATAAGGCCACAGTAAGTGAAAAATATGACGGGGCCAAAAACACATCTAGAAACTACTTTGGGTTCAGAGGATTAAAATAAATTAGGTTTAAGCAACAGTAAATAAACTGAGTTGATATTAAATTGCTTTATCTCTTTTAAATGGATCATTTAAAGACGGATTTAGTAAATCTGACCTTTGACAGGCCACATACCGAAGGAAAATTAACTTAATGATGATAATAGATTTGTAGAATCAATTTGATTAAACTTTTGGTTTCTGTTGCCAGAAAAGCAGAGATAATAAAAAAAGACAACTGGCCAATTCAACACATACCAGCTGCTTTAGAGCTACCCCTTAATGTGTATATGTCACAGTAGAAATCGCGATACAGCTATCTACCTATTGACCCATTTGGGATCAAGATGAGAGCGTATTTAAGGAGAAAATCACCCCTCTGTGCTTCAGTAAGTCAAGTTAGCCAGATACCTCATAAATCTGAGTCTCTGGCTCTGGTTCATGCTGCAGTAAGAAACAAGATAAAGTAAGAATCAATAAGACTGTAGAAGTGGCAAAAAGCCAAACAAAGGGGAGGTCCTTGCTCTGTACGACATGGCTTTCACTTGAAAAGGCAGGTTTAAGGAGAGCGTCATATCAAGTGTAAACAGACAAAAAGAAACAAGACTGTGCATTGATTGCAAACGGCCGCAGTGACTTCTCAAACGACAGAGGCCGTATTTATCTAGGAAGGGACACGACTGACTGATTGGAATCTCTCACTCTGGCTTTGTAATTAGCACTCCAGCTCGCCTTCGGGCCCTTTAATGGCACCTGCACCAATCTACCGATGCAGCACGTCACAACAACAGCAAAACCCACAGGGAGGCTCTGCTTCCCTGGGACAACCAAGGTTGCCATGGCGACCACCCGTCTCCCCCTCTCCCTCTATTGTTGAATCCCTCCGACATCCTTCTGGGAGGAGTAAACTTTCCTCGTCAAATCAGACAGGATAACAAGTCCTGAGACTGCTGGCTTCATGAGCGACTCTGACAAACTGTATTGTTTAAAGTGACAGTGATAGAAAGTGGTGAATAAAAGAGTTAAAGAGGAGGAATAAAAGCCTGCGCACAAAGATGACACCGCTATATTTCCCATGTTATGCTTTAGCCAGGAAAGCCTCTGCATCGTAACTCCTTAACTCACTTGTTAAAAGACATAGTTCTTATTCAATTTCAGCCAAAAAGTCACAATTAACACGAAAACAGAAACACAGAAGCCTCACTTAATGAGTTCACACTTAATTTCCAAACATGATAGCAGTGTTTAAATATCGCACACAAAGTCCTGCTTGTCCTCCGTTCCTCTGCATCGCCAACATTCAGCTACATTAAGGCATTCACAAGAAGAAAGATGGATTAAAAATATAATAATCTCAGCTCCAGCGCCTTTGGCAGAGAATTCCTCTCTGGCCTGATTAAAATTGCAAAACACAATTCTGTATTTGCATCTATGGTAATCAGCCAATTAAAACTATCTGAAATGCAAATGCCGTGACCCATAGACTTACAAGAAATATTGGTTGTAACCGCTGCGAGTTTGCTTTCTCTTGTTCCGCACACAGAAAAAAAAACTGAATAACATTTGACAGCTAAGCAGAGTCTGAGGGAGTGATTCAGGGTTTGAGCAGCAATTTCAATCGGTCCGATCAGACGTGATGAACGATGACAACATTTCTGCTGAGACCGCAACACCTACAAACAGCAACGACTTTAAACATTTGTCACATTAGCATTTCTGTGTTTTCTCACTTACTCTTCTGTTTAACATTTCCTGAATACAGCCCAGCCATGACTTAGAGTAATCAATATCTGAGTGTGCCTCCTCTACGCCATCGTGCCCTCAGTGCCCTCTAAGCATGCCGCCACTCAATCAGCGAGGCCACGTCTGACACGTGACTCGACCGCTCGATGCCGAGACCCCTTGAGGATGCTGATATCGGAGCTTCCTGCATCAGCATGTTCAATCCATGCTCCGTTTCACACTGCTGTGACTGAACGGGTGAAGTTTCTCACTCAAGAGCGAAAAATGTCTTGGATTGGACCCATCTGACCTCTCTGAGTCCCTCCAGTGCAGCTTAACCGCTCCTCCAATGGAAAAATATTCAGTGCCTACTGTATCAGGCATTCTATTCACCTTGAAGGCAGCAGACACAATTGTACTATTTAACAAGCAAAGGGTGAGTCATTCACTATAAATTATTACTCGTTAAAAAGCCAGCTGAAAAGCCAAAAGTGTGGCTTCTTTATTTTCTATTTCTTTTACAGCTGCTATCAAATGTGCAGTAGACAGGGGAGGAGGGAAAAGTATAGAATCATTTTACCTCAGTACAAAGTCCTCATGCTAAACTACACCATAGAAAAAATACTTATTTAATAAATACTTATTTAATTAACTACAGCTACAAGCTCTGCTGCAGAGATCAACCAGGCAGATATGAAGTCTGAAGGTGGAGCTGCTGTAAGTAGGTACATTAATGATACAAGATCAGAAACAGACAAACAACTTCTGCCTGAAAAACTGCTGGCCAGACATAGAAGGTGTTTTTATGGCTGCTGCAGTGTGTGATGGCTAGCTGGGGCAGACAGCAGGATGCCATTATAATAAGGCGAGAACAGGGTGAAACGCAGACAGTAACGCACGATTTATCTCCACACCCTTGTAGAATAGATGTTGCAAACTTGGTTTACTTTATTAGTGCTTGGTCAAAACACATAATACAGCAAAGTATTAACAGTATAAACAATCTAAACAAAATCAGAAGCCTATGTATAAACTGGCGATTGAACAGGTTCAGGCAGAAGCAATGTTTAGATACGCCCAGCCGACGTTCTTATCCGTTTAAGCTCCCCTCCAGACATCAAAAAAGAATCAATCAAACCACTTGTCATCATTAAAATACCTTCTTGTAAACCAAGAGCAAATATTTGTCTAGAAATATAATAACACATTGAAATACAATCAAATCTGAATACCCTTTCCTCAAAATGCATGAATAGATTTTACATAACACGGTTATTCCTTCTTAAATCATCAGAGGCCTTCTGCTCTACTGTGTCTGATTTGCTTGAAACTTTTGTTATCTTAAAATATGAATATATTAAATAGTAGCTGTGAAATTTTAGATTTAAAAATCACAACTTTCCGAGATATAAATTTTTTTTAAATTGCCGCTTTCTTCAATTTTGCCTGTAGAAATTTTTGGCTATGTTTAATCAACAATATCTCAGGAACTATAAGAGCTGAATATGTGATGTCCGAAATACGCCTCTGCACTTGGGTCACGCGACATAACCATTAGGCTATCAGGGCGCCCCTTCGTGGTTATATTTTGAGAACCACTTTAATCTCCAAGACCTCTACTTGGATTAAGCTATCTAACAATATTTTTTTTTTTTCCATTTTTCAACTCACCTGTAATTAGAGATTATTTGATCACTTGTCCATTGCAGATTCTAAATCAATGACATAATGAAAAATGACATTGAGAATTTCAGGCTTTTGTCTTTAATAGTTCCTGAGATATTGTTGTTCAAACACAGCGTTTCAAGAAAGTGGGTCGACTAGTAATAAAAAAAAGAAGAAATAAATCTATGAAACTATTTGATATATCCAACTAAAACTGTACAAATGTGTTAGTATATCCATATTTTATGCCATAAAGATTGGTTGGACAGAAATTGTTGTAACATTTTAATTATTTAGGATTTTTTGTATTTATTTATTGACCCAAACCAACATTGTTCCTTATAATCTGTCACATTGTTGTTTGATGTCTGTTACCATGAACTAAATTTTAAGGTACAGTGCCTTGCTGCCCAGGCCATGAAATATTTCCTTTCATGTGTTGTCTTTAACCCCATTACCCAGTCTAAATGAGATCAAATAGTGGAGTTCCCTCTTCATGCAACTAAACCTCTTCACACCACCTTGAAGGATCCAAAGTGTGCTGCTGATACCTCCAAACTGCCATCCTTCAGTGCAGCATTGAATATTTAAAACCGATTACCTCTCATCTCCATGATGCCTAATCACAGTACCTAAGACAAGATGCAGACCTCTAATAATTTATTGGCACACTGAGGAAGTGGCAAGCTGCCAAATGACACTAAATGTGTCTGTTTTTGTGATGTATAATGCATGCTTGGAGCACCTCTCGCCAGTCACATTCTTCCATAATTAATGACGCTCTTTTTAGCTGTATTGACAAAGCAAAGACATGGAGTTCTGTAGCTACTAAAGGGCACGAAGCAGGAGAGAACGAGTGTCTGCAGCACAAACTGACGACTGAAGACAGAAAACATCTGTCGCAAATTAGTGCCTTCAAATCAGGTCTGATCTCACATGTGGGTGCTGCACGATGATCCGTCTTATCTGATGCAATGCTTTATATTCTGCCGCTTCATGAGGAGACAGTGTTAATAATGAAATCTGCACTGTCTGTGATGCAATGACCCACATTAAAATTTTAATGATGCGTCCGGACACTGCAGAGTGACTTTAACAAAAATATGACAATATAGTTTAGCACAGCGTTCCTTAAAACAAATGTGATAAAAAAAATACAGGCGAAGGACAAAAAGACAAAGTCATTGCACCTTTAAGTTGCATCCTCAGCGTCTTATATAATCATAACCTAATCCTTGTCCAACACAGAAAATGAGGTATTTCTAAATTCAAGCACTGATTGTTACTGTGCAGAGAAAGGACACAGACAAGGACACCCAACACCTCACTGTGGGTGAAGCGTCACAGGCAATTTTCCTGACTTAAAGCTCCCCTGTGGGACCGATATCATATGGGGTAAAGCTGGACCTGAGACCCAGCAGGTTTACCACAGGAGGACAGCGGGGCTCCTACCTGACAGCCGTGTTTTGGACTGAGCCTGGAAAGCAGCTGATAAGTCTAGTTAGAAGAAAAAAAAACACTTTGCTGCTGCTTTCTCAGGTGACTGCAGTGCCTTTCCACATGCAGCATTATATTTAATGTAGCACCCTCTTGTGGTTTAAACTTGAAAGAACTGTAGATTTGATCAGGAAAGCGCAACAGCCCCCTCTGGTGTCATCAAACAGCACAAACATCATATGTCATGCCACATTACCAATCAAACGAGGTGCTATAACAACATGCGTGAACAGTGATTTGCTCTATAATGTAAACACCGCAATATTTTCTGTCTGAGCCAATTTTGAGAAGCAGCGGTGAAACTAGAGATGCGCTCATGCTGAGGATGAGTCATTTGTTTCCAGTCAGCCACTGTTGCTGTTTGCTGGGTGAGTAATCTCGCGGTGCTGGTGGGACGCTGAGTCGGCCGCCGCGCACAGCCAGGGAACCACTTTAGTGTGCCGGGCTTCAGGCTCTAAGGGAGGGATGTGTGTGCAGGGATTTTCCCTTGTTTTGTTCTGGGCACAGTAGCACCTCTGTGACATATGAGGGTGGTGTTTGTGGGCTAATGCTGTTTCATATTAATCTGCTGCCATAAACACCTTCCATTTGTAAGCCAAAACACAAAACTTAGAACTATATCATCAGGAAAGTGCAAATATTGACCTACATTCAAAAGGTAACTTTCAGATTTTCAAACTTGAGAATAATTCCCAATTATAGAACTGGCTAGACAACTGTACTTTGAATTTGAGTGTGTGTGTGTGTGTGTGTGTGTGTGTGTGTGTGTGTGTGTGTGTGTGTGTGGGGGTTTTTGAGGGTGGGTCAC
>OMNN01047174.1:0-17209 GCA_900302755.1 Chromis chromis
TACAACAGAAAAGAAAAGAAAACTCAGTACGGGAAAATATGAGTTCAATACATACTGTATATGTCTGAATAACGCTGTCATGTTTCCTGGTCATTAAATGTGTACGTTACCAGAAATGTTGGCTTGTGATCTATGTGGAAATAAAGGGAAAACAATATAGTGAGCGTCTTTGTTAGACAGTTACAGTGCACTAGTATATACATTTCCCTAAAAACCTCCACTAATCGTGTGTCACTGCCTTGAATTTCTTCATTAGCTAAACAATCCAGTAGGTGAACAAGCTGCTTCATCAAATAATGTTCTAGTTCCTTAAAGCAAAGCGCTGCTCCAATGATTCTGCTCATAGCTGAAGAGGAGGACCAGCTTCACTGAGCCTGATGTAAAACTGGTGAAGCTCTGTAACCAACAGGGTGATAGAAAACAGATGATCACCCATCTTTTGCTGAAAAAAACAACATATTTCTTACCTCTTGGGAAAACGTTTTCCTGAAAATTTAAAAAAATCTAAATTATTAAAAATGCAGCCGATGCAGAGATCAGCAAGTTAATGTGTAATGTGGAGCATCTTTAGAAGCTGTGCTTTCTATGAACTGTAATAGTACCTGATTATTGCAATCTAAACCAGAAAGAACTATGAGGTCAAACTAAATTTGCTCAATTAGTAGCTGCATTTTTCAGTAAATAAATAAATAAATGAATTACTTTCCCAAATTGACAATAAAAAAAAATCTCTTGATGCAGTAACTGAGATAGGACACCTTACAATGCATCAAAGCATAATATGACAAATGCCATTGGTAGAGTAACACAATTACAGGTGAATTGTAATACATATATTGAATTTGTGTGTTGACGTGTGCAGCAGTAGGTAGTTAGTCTTGGTGCTGCTGAGCAGCTGATGAAGATCGTATAAAGCGCTAGGAGAGGTATAAGGATGGAGAACGTCTGAAGGGTATGAAAGGTGCAGTATTACTGTACTTTAAATGTATACACCCATTTAGAGAAGCACTTTCAAGCTTTAGAGAGCACATGTATCATTACAGTTCTTACCACTTCTTCTTCTGTGACAGACTACTGTCACTCCCAGTATGATGACTCCCACAATTACTCCAAAACCAGGCGCAGCTACTACTAACATCCGCAGTTCTGGAGAAAACCAAGACCACAAACGAGTGTCAGTCTCACTTCCTGCTGTGTCAAAACACAAAACAAAGAAGACATTTATTGCACTGCATCTCTCCCACCTACACGCTACATACAGTGCTGTACAGTGTTCCAGATGTCTTCCATTTTTGTATATTTCTCACACTTAAATGTTTCAGATCATCAAACTAATATTTATATTTATTGAATATTAGACAGAGATTACCCACAAAACACAAAATGCAGTTTTTAAATGATGATTTATTAAAGATTTACAGAAAATCTATATCACCCCTGTGAAAACGTATTTGGCCCCCTGAACCTAATAACTGGTTGGTCCCTTGGCAGCAACAACTTCAGTTAAATGTTTGTTACACCTTGTGATCAGTCTTTTACATCGCCATGGAGAAATTGTGGCCCACTCTTCTCTGCAGAATAGTTTTAATTAGCCACATTAGATAGTTTCCGAGCATGAACTGCCCTTTAAAGGTCTTGCCACAGCATCTCGATTGGATTCAAGTCCGGACTTTGACTCGGCCACTACAAAACCTTAATTTTGTTCTTTTTGAGCCACTCAGAGGTGGACTGGCTTGTGTGCTTTGGGTCTTTGTTATCCTGCATAAAGAATTTGTGCTTGAGCTTTAGGTCATGATCTGATGAGTGGATATTCTCCAGGAAGATTTTCTGATAGGGAGCAGAATTCATAGCTCCATCGATTATGACAAGTCATCCAGGTCCTGTGGAAGCAAAACTGCCCCAAACCATCACACTACCACCACCATGTTCTACTGTCTGTTGGTATGATGTTCTTCTTGTGGAATGCAGTATTAGCTTTATATGTAACAGATGTAACAGGACCCATGTCCTCCCAAAAACGTTTCAGCTTTAACTCATCAGTCCACAGGATGTTATCCCAAAAGTCTTGCAACTCTCCCATGGAGGCCGTTTTCACCCAGTGTCTTCCTTATTGTGGAATCATGTAGATGGACCTTAACTGAGGCCAGTGAGGTCTGCAGTTCTTTTCATGGCTGTCTGGGTTCTTTTTTGACTCCTGGGTTAGATATTGACGCGCTCTTGGAGAAATGTTGGTCGTTGGTCCACTCCTGGGAAGGTTCACCACTGTTCCATGTTTTCTCCATTTGTGGATAATGTCTCTCACTGTGGTTCTCTGGAGTCCCAGAGCCTTAGCAATGGCTTTGTGACCCTTTCCAGACTGATGAATGTTAATGACTCTGCATCTATTCTTGAATCTCTTTAGAACGTGGCATCATGTGCTGCTTTTTGAGACCCTTTAGCTACTTCACAATACCAGACAGGTTCTATTTAGTAATGTTTAGATTCAACAAGCCTGGCAGTGATCATACTTGAGTGTGGCTGGTGGCAAATACCTTTTCACGGCACTGTATCTACATATATTTAATTGACGGTGTATATTTAGGCACATATTGAATGAATTTGTGTGCATCTCCACCAGACTTACGTGACTTATATTCAAATGCACATTGATTATGCATCTTTTCTCCCTGTTGCAGCATCACTTTTCCTTATTATATCCAGATTCATGCAGATTTCCTACAACCTGTTCAGCTGATGTCACATAACATGAAAATGTGTCTCCTGCACTCTTCATCCCTGCTGATAAGTGAAATGTAGTCCCACATATTTACCAGTGTAATACATACAGCTGTTTGTTTTCAAAGTATAACTTCAAAGGATGTTTTCTCTGATAAAACACGAGGATTACGGTCGTCAGTGGTCACCTCCATAGGCACACAATCTGTCAGCTAAAAAGCATCCATAGAGGGCATCCAGAAAGACATGACTGATTCATATTTCTCCCCGCAGTGTGTCTATATTATGCATGCAGAGTCCAATATTTAACTATGCCAGAAAAAAGCAGAAATGTGCTGAGATATGCAAAAAACGCAGTGCGGCTTGTAATATTTGTGACATGATTTATTTCAACAGATAGAAGAAGACATAAAAAGCAGGGGAAAAAAATAAAAATAATGTTGCTATTGTGGAGGTTTTCTTATCTTTCATCATTTCGGTGCCACTTTGTCGTCACCTCCAGTGTTATTAGTCAACAGAGCATGTTGTAATGTATTATTCAAAGTCACCTCACCGTCTCTGTTTGCAGAAGCTGATTCAGTTTGACACACGAGTGCTATCGGTTACGCACCTTGTCAATACATCATTGTAAAGTCAGTGGCGAATGATTTCGTCTCAGGAGATGTTTCCTGGTCTGTTTTTTTTGTGTTTGTGTGTGTCTGATAATTGCTGGCGAGCTCCCAGACATGAAGTGTTCAATTTTCTCAGTAGAAACTCGTAATTTGTACTAGAAGGGAGACTGAAATCTTTAATTTTATCCGATAAAGGGATCAATTGAGGTCAGCAAGCACTTGGCGTAAACTGCCAACTAAACAAACATTTATTTGGCGGTAAGCTCTGAATATATAACTGCAATTAAATGGCTTTTTTTCCCCCTCCTTGTCGGCTACAGTGTGGATGTCTGCTCTGAAAATCACTTGACTTGTGTTCTTTGAGAAGAGGATCAGAGGCCAGACGGGAGGAAATTTATATTTCATCATGGCAGCAGTAGTTTTGCATTAATTAGACAGAATGCTGCTATTCATCTGTGTTAGAGGGATGAATTATTTCAATATGTCAAATCGAATCCAGAGTAAAACAGTTAGCACAACAATGACATTCTGTTTATCTGACGTACAAATATGACAATACACCGATCAGCCACAACATCATAACCACTGACAGGTGAAGTGAATAACATTGATCATATTGCTACTATGTGGTGTTCTGCTGGACTAAACCTTGGATTTTAACATCCGTGTTGATGAGACTTAGACACCCAGATAAACATTGTCCCAGATCAAGCACACTCCCTCATGCAAATGGAAATCCCAAATGTCACTGGCCTACCCACGCAGGAAAATGCACCCCACCACATGGCAACAACATCAACCAATCAGGAACATCTTGAGGAACATGACAATGGCCCAAGATGTTGATTTGACCTCCAAACTTCCTAGACCCCATTGTGATCAAGCATCAACAGGATGCAGTGGAACAAGTTGGATTGACAGAGGCCCCACTGCACAAGCCAGAGTACCCAAAGGATCCACTGCCAACGTCCTGGTGCCAGACCCCATAGGTCACCCTGGTACCCCTTTTCTACCGAGCTGGTTCCAGTGCTAGTTCGGAGCCAGAGCCTGACTTAGCACCAGGTCTTTGTGTTTCCACCACCTAAGCTACAGGTGCTAAAAACTGGAGCTTAGCAAACACCAACTCCTTGCTGGGCCAGAGCTAAGCACCGAGTACATCAGGGGCTGGGGGCGGGGTTACCGTGACCAGGGATCAACGGTGGAAAGGGACACACAAGAGGTCATTAGTGTCCTTTTTCTCCAGGACGTCCCTGGTCCGATTGCAGATGTATTGGAATAACTCCTGGGACACTCGGAAGTTTTGCACACACTGTTGAAATCCAGTACAATTGTGTCCCATCAGTAGCGTGATCGCAGATGTGCCCAGGCAACAGGCAACCTCCACCTCGCAATCAGCGTTTGTTTAACTACTTTGGAATCGATTCAAGCGTAGTCGTTTTACGATGATGCAGTGGCGTGGCTCCAACTTGACTCCTTGCCAATGGAAAAGCAAACAGGTTCTTAGGAGGAACAAGATTTGAAACAACTAAGCACCAAACTAGCACCTGGTTCTTCTTGGTGGAAAAGGGGTATGGGAGGTCCTCTTGTCCATGCCCAATGCTTCAGAGCATTTTTGACCACATAAGGGGGACCAACACAATATTTGGCAGGTGGTCGTAATGAGTATGTCATGCACCTGCTGCACAAACGCCTGTTACTGCACCAAAACTAGTATCGGCTGCTTCAAATTCTCTTTTCCACTGGAACATTGCAGCCACATATCAACTACCTCCCACTCTTTCTATGCAGGTCTCAGAACAAAATGCACCTTTCAGCAGTCTGACTGTACACACTGCATGGGGCCACTTACATGATAAATTAGGGATCAGAAGAAAGACATGTGACATAAGTGGTTAGTTAAGTGGGCATTAAGTTATTTTTACATTGTTTTTATAACAATTATTCAGAGTTTTGCTGCTGAGTGATTTAGTAAAAGTTTGTCTGCTCTCCTACTTGTTCCTAACAGTAGGCGGATCTCCACTGTCGGAACTTGCAGCATTCTTTCGGCGGCGTGAATGTTTACAGGAACAGCTTCATAAACAGTGTTTCTGTTGCCATTGAGGTGTAAGATCTGACAGCTTTAATTGCAAAGTTAATTCAATTCAATTTTATTTATACAGCGCATATTTACAACACATGTCATCACATAGTGCTTAACTCAGGTTGCACCAAAACAGCGACAAATATTGGATGCAAATGAAGTTCGATGAGAACATAGGAAATCAAGGGTTTGTTAGGTTTAGCCTATGTGGTGAATTTTACGCTTTTGATGGCGATTTTAGAAGAAAACTAATCTAACTATTTGGTGAGGATTTCTCTCCGAGTTTAATGAATCGGTGTTGAGCGTCAAACAGGAGTTTTTCAGGGTTTGGGGCATGAAAGTTCAGCCTGCTTTTTGGATCTTGTTTGTGCATTCGCAGATCCGATTTTTATTTACGATATATTTTTGTGACTTTACAATTATTTGTCTTTGTAGATGTTGGAGGTGTTCTTTATTTACAGAGCACAAATCTACACACAAATCATCATTGTGCTCGAACAAATAATATTGAGACAAATTTAATCCAGTAGTGATGTTAAAAGTTTAAGAGTGAAGTGCCGTTTGGCTGTGTAGGAAAATGGAAGTGAGAAAGAGAATAGAGCAGCAAGAATATTTGAAGAAGAGGAACGGAGACAGAACATGAGTGAGCAGATCTTCCTTATTAAACATTTCATGGAGCTGCTGTGACACTAAATATTGAGGAGACAAATTTAGCTTTGTTTTGCATTTAGAGACTGGATTTCATGAGTGGTTATTACAAATATCTGGGAGGCGTTCTTCATCTGAGGGGCAGTGGTGGCCTAGTGGTTTGTGAAGCAAACTTGTAACCAGTGGGTCGCTGGCTTGAGCCCCCAGACTGTGAAGAAGTTGAGGTGGGAAAGCGAGAGCGACCGCTTGTCCCAGTCACCACCACTGTGGGCCCTTGAGCAAGGCCCTTAACCCCTGACTGCTCCCCGGGCGCTGCACCACGGCAGCCAACTGCTCCTAGTATGTATAGTTAAGGTTAACTTTGAATAGGATGAATTCAGAGAAGGAATTTCCCCAAGGGGATCAATAAAGGTTAGATTATATGAAAAGAAGAGTTTCTTATGTTAGCCTATAGGGTGAATTTTATGTTGTTGATGGCGATTTGAGAGAGGGGAAGACTGCTATTTGGTGAGGATGTTTAACGAATTAGTGTTGAGCCCCAAACAGGAGTTTTTCAGAGTTTTTCAGAAATACCTACACCGGAGTATTTTCTTTTTTTCTACCCCAAAAACAGCCCCAGAAGAAGTTCTGCAGTCAGGCCATGCATAAAGTTTCCGAAAAAGACAAAAAAGTTCCTGAAGTGGAAAATGACCAAGCGTAGGAAAGCTGATATCGATCAAAAACAGAAATCGTCCAGCTTATAACAAAAAAGGAGCATTTCTGACATTTCCCCCCAACATTTACTTACTTTTAATGATTAAAAAGTACATTAATAATACATTTTGGTTTTATGATCAACAACATTGACACAACACTGACATTTTTTCTTTTTCCTTTTTATTCTTTTTGCCACAGTGACAAATGCCTAAATGTGGTTTCAGTTGGGCTTGAACAGTTGGACGACCACCGCTGTCTGGGTCGACATGAACACCACATGAGGCAGAATGAGTTCAGTGACCATCCAGCGATTCAAAAAGGAGAAATCGTGTGAAAATAAAGAACAAAAGTTCATTTGCGGAACACAAGCGTGTGTGATTAAAGTATAATGGCAGTTAGACTTTGATGAAAAGCAACGTCATAGAGTAGAGTCCCAGATGAAGGCAAAAAATGAGGACAAGACCCCCAATTAAAAATAATTATGCAGTGATAATGCAGTGTAATAAATAAATTAGACTTCTATACATACATTCTTTGGACCTGACCATGTATGAACTTGATTTAAGGGGAAATAGCAACAGATCTGAAAATATGAGAATCCACCTGTCTAGACGCTGGTGTTGGAGCAAAGTTATTAGCAGATGATGCAGATGAGGTTGAGATGATCAATGGTCTGGAAGGAAGAGTGACAGAATGACAGTGAACTTGAAGACAGGGATCTGGGAGTTGATTGGCTTGAAGAAGAAATGCAGGTAGATGATTGGACGAGAGAAGTGTATGCCAAAATGTCTAAAAAGACATCTAAGACTTCTGACTTGGGGTGTCTGACAAAAAAACAACTAATACCAAGACTGTGCTCTTATTTTGAAATGCAGAAAAAAAAGTCACCAATAGGTGATATTGTGCTTTCTGAAAAAGGCTGAGTAGAAAGAGTGTAGAATACAGATCCACAAATATAAAACTGAAAATGAAAAATGCATTTTAAATTCAGAAATAGAAAAAAAAGGACTCTAAAGCATCGTTTTGAAATGTGTAAATGTTAGAAGGATATTCACAAATGCTTTTCATTCATTTGTATAAATAAATATATACACAGAAATTTGTTTTCATTTGCGGATCCTGTTTGTGTTTTTACAGATCTGTTTTTTGGGTTGTTGTTTATTTTTTTTTGCAAATTTACATTTAATTCTTTTTGATGTATTTGTGGAAATTCTAGTTCCAGATCACAAATCTACACATGGATCATCATCATCACAAATGATATTGAAACAAATCTAACACAGTAGTAGTGAAGTTGAAACTAAGAGTGAAGTGATTTTGGCAGCATTGCACTCATGTTTTGGAGACACAACATGAGCGAACAGATCTTCCTTATTGGACATGTTATGGAGCTGATGTAGCACTAAATACAACATTAGCTTTGTTTAGCATTTGGAGACTGAATTTCATGAGCGATACTTTGAAAGTGTTTCCATATATAGCATTGTAGCAGTTACACTACCAAGACAAATTTAATTTTGCCAGCCTTACTATGACTTAGTGCTAAGGTTTATTCCCAAAACATATAAAAGCAAACTCATGAAACAGAAAACAGCCCAAATGTGATGTACAATATACACTAGATGGAGGGAATCAGGCCAAATGTGAAAAAACCCCTGCAGTTTTCTGTTAGTGACAAACCACAGTGGCCACGAAAATAACAAAATCTCTCAGAATCAGGTCAGTCCTGAAGTCAGTTTATAACAACAGACTCTTTTGAAGGTTACCCTGAGTATTTCATGTAGGGCAAGAGAAAGTGGCCGGCTTTATTTCCCCGCGCTGAGTGGCAGATACCGCACAACGCTTCACTGCACTCGGAGCACTTCAACTGTGGGCCCAAGCATGTGGCCTTGATTTAGGTGAATGGGCACATCCAATTTATATTCAAGCAATCAGCAATCGCTCACAGAGACACATGCACACACACAATTGCATTGACTCTCTCTCTCTCTCTTGCCTGGCAGCGCTCATTACAGACGAGTGAGAGGAGGAAACGCCGAGACAGAAGAGACCCCCAAAGACACGAGGGAGACGGACTCCCACACCGAGGCTGTTCACTCCACGCCAGCAGTCAGAGAGGCAGTGATCCTGGAAGCAGCTGCATGGAGCTCGCTCTCTCCTGCCAGGGAGGTCTGGAGTGACAGGCCCCCAGACTCCAGACCTCCGTGGCCCCTCAGCCCCCTTTTGCTCATGCAGTGCAGAGCAGGTGCTGAGTGCTCCTGCACAGGACTTCAAAGGAGGCAATAACAAGAAAAAGGTTGGAGTGCGCAGGGAGGTAAAGTAAGGACAGGCTGAGGAGCTAAAAAGACACTCAAAAAAAACTGTAGAGGTGCAGAGTTAGGGGATAATTCTCATTTAATTCACATTATGGTAATGATTTATACATTATACAAGAAATGTAATAACAAACAGAGCATCATCGGCTGCTCGCTGCCTCTTCGGAGGTCTTATTCAGCTCTTTTTCCATATTCTTAAGGACCAATCCCATCCTGGACACCATCTGTTTGACCCACTAGCCTCAGGTAGACGCTCCGGGTTCATCAAATTACACACAAACAGACTGAAAATCAGCTTCTACCCCAGAAATGAACTCTGCCAAACACTCACACTAACTGTCTGGGTCTAAGTATCTACTAGCAACTTAACTTTATGTTTCAATACATACAGTATGTTTCTACTTATGTTTATCTATATATGTTTTGTACTGTTTTGGTTTTTTTTGCACACATATATACACCAAATAACAATTGTATGTTATATCACAGTGGAATCCATAACAACACTAACTTTACCTGAAGATGAATCAACTAACACCTCTCAAACAGCCTCAACAAAAGCCCTGTAAGCTTCACAAAGAGGTGTTGTGTGTGTTTATACTGTACAGATGTTCGTGCCTGAGATGCCAGCTATAGGTGTGGATGTTAGGAGTTATATTTGTAAGACTTTCCCCTTGGGGATCAATAAAGTATCTCTGATTCTGATTGTTCATTTAATGAAACTACATGTTTACATACAGCTGCACCTTATAGGTAATTTTTGCACTACTTAAGCCTCACTTCACTTTTTCATACGTTCGGCAATGTGCAATATCCTGAAGTGCAACATCGGTTACACTCATGTTTTTCTAATTCTTAACACACCAAATAAGCCGTTTTTAAAAGAATAAGCTATCCCAATGTTTTCATAGTACGTGAGTAAAATTTATTTAAGTCACAAGGTGCTTCACAAAGAAAATCCACATAAAAAACAGAGAGAAAACAAAAAACAAAGCAACGGTAGTTTCAAAGATAGATAAATAGTCATATTACAAGTAATAAGAACATACCAATTAAAACCTAGATTATAGTAGGTGGGGAAAGCCTTAAGTTCCTTTTTAAAAGCGTCAACTGAGGCCGCATGAAGAAAGTCTATAGGTAGGGCGTTCCACAGGGTTGGGGTTCACCACTTCCAAGGCTCGATCGCCTTTTGTTTTTAGTTTAGTCGCTCTGGTCCAAGGATGTAAGTGACTTATTGGGTATATAAGGTTGGAGCGGCTCGGAAATATTATCTGGTGTCTTGCTGTGTACAGCTCTTCAGGTAACAACAAGACTGAACCCAACTGGGAGCCACTGTAGAGATTATAAGGTGGGTGTGATGTGCAAGTTATGAACTAATCATGGACAGTCAAAGGATGAATTGTTGAGGCTGGAGAAAAGGAAATTGCAATAGTCTGAGATAAAAACATGAACAATCTTTTCTAACATATGCTGTGATACAATGGACCTGAGTCTGGCAATGTTTCTTAAGTGAAAGAAACATGCTATTGAATTGATATGCAGGTAGCTGTTTGTCATCCAT
Organism: Chromis chromis; assembly: GCA_900302755.1. Classification (NCBI taxonomy): domain Eukaryota; kingdom Metazoa; phylum Chordata; class Actinopteri; family Pomacentridae; genus Chromis; species Chromis chromis. The sequence continues at coordinate 10,627 of OMNN01047174.1, forward strand.
TCTTTCATAAATAGCAGGCAAGAGTTCAACAGCATCAGTTTATCTATTCAAGTTCGAAGGACACACACAGTTGGATGTCGTCAGCATAGCGGCGGTGGGAGATACCTTCAGATTTGCTCATCTGTGGGAGCAGATGTAAAGCGGATAAAATTGGGCCCAAGATGGAGCCTTGAGGAACACCCCAGGAACCAAGTGACACTGAAAAACTCTTATAAAGTGTTGCCTACGTGTCTCGATCAAATCCCCCTCAACAGTGTCAAAAGCTGCACTTAAATCAAGTATGTTTATATAGCTGCACTTGCACATACTGCTTTTTTGCTACCAAATGTTATATTTTATATTTATATTTGCACATTTTTTAAATGTCTGCCACTTTGCACACACGCTGTAAATCCTGCTATTTATGGATGTTTATGTTTATATTTATATTGGTCTTATTTTATTGTTCTTATATCTTATTTTTAGTACTTAGTTGTTGTTATTTTGTCCGATTACTGTACATAGAGAGCAACGAGTCACCGGAGTCAAATTTCTTGTTTGCGTGTACAAACTTGGCCAATAAAGTTGATTCTGATTCTGATTCTGAAATGTTTGGTTTCATAAATGCACTGACAGGAAGGAATTCTATTGTTCTCTTCTATAAATAGAAGAGGAATAGCGTGAGAAAGTAGTGTTTTTATTCTCTGTTGTGCACACATGCTTATGAATTCCACTGTGATATAACAACAACACTGACTTTACCTGAAGATGAATCAACTAACACCTCTCAAACAGCCTCAACAGAAGCCCTGTAAGCTTCAACAGAGAGGTGCTGTGTGTGTGTGTGTGTGTTTATAGTGTGCAGATGTTCGTGCCCGAGATGTTAGCTATAGGTGCAGATGTTAGGAGTCACGTGGTTTGCATTACAGATGTTGCAAAACATGGTTCAGGTTTTTTTTTGGACAAGTGTAAGCGCCGTTGCAGGTGGGATTTTAACAAGAGCGAGGACGGCACACAGAGTGTCAGTGAAGCTCTGCTGGAAAGCCACAGGAATTAAAAGCTTTTGTGCTTCTGCAGAGTCATTGCTGTAATTATTATTTTTGGTGGGGGTAAAATTTGATAGCAGCAGGATCAGAACCCATTTCGGTCCCTTTTTGTTTTTTTCATTCGACAAAACTCGCTCCAATTCCTGCAGCTGTCTCTCAAGATACACACTTCACTCACATACACAGGATTATTATAGGGAGCTGTCAGCACGGAGGATTATGGTAACAGCTTAATTAGACTATTGCTTTGCTTGCAGTGCTGATAATAGTCATTATTGTGCGCATGTAATTGTAGTCAATGATCAATTAAATCATCTGTTGTGTTGTTCAATTGAATTACATGTTTATTACATATAACGTTCTCTATTTAGCGGGAAATTAGGGTTCTCCTAATCGTAGGTGTTACACGTGATATTCTTTATATCACATTAGATATGATAATCACACTTAACGCACAATTTTTCCAACAATTACGCAAATTAAAGCCATCAAGGTGATGGAGGATGGATAGACAGGTGTGGATGGAGATGACAAGACTTGCAACTCGTCTCGCGGTCATATCTGAGCATCGATCTGAGCTTGTCCGCGCCCATCACAATAACCTGACAAGCGTGCTGTAAATAATAAATCACACGCTACGTTAACAATGTTTCGATGTGTGATCTTATTTTTTTCCAATGATCTGTTTTCCCCCTAATAAGGCAACATCCCGCCTCCTTCATGTCATCTGAGAGGAAGAAGCAGATCATCATCTTGTTGTTCCAGAAAGGTTGAGCCGTTTAATCTGAAGACGGAGATAGAAAGGTCGTTTGTTGTTGACGGACCAAGATTAAAATCAGCTGTGGTTGATTTCAATAAGTGGACCTGATTGCTTTAACTGATTATTTTGATTTTTTTTTTTATTACCTCGACAGAAAGATCCCATCTTGCAAAACCGCATTGTGCTAGTGTACTAATAAGGGCTAAAGATGGATCAAGCTGCGGAGGACAGATACAGATATTACTGTGTTCACCTGCAAACACTCGCATCCATCACGCTGAGAGAATAAACATACACAGGAAACGTACTGTATTCCACCAGTATTGATCCCTGCAGAGTTCCCGCTGTGCTTGAGTCAAGTCTGGAGACGTCTGGACCCCCAGCGGAGGAAAGATGGGAGCAAATGACATTCGCTGTCAACGCTGTAACACATGTCACCGTGTCAGTAAAGGATGTCAACAGCGTTATAGTCTCGGGGTACACTGATGAGCGTTGGAGGAATTGTGAAATACTGTCAAGGCTTTTCTCGCTCTCTGCATGCCTTAACAACCAGCAGCGCCGTTACTTTGCACACCCAGATAACAACGTTATAAAGAGGGTTTTTTTTTTTCTTCCTTTCCTCCCCACACTCCCATGCAGAAGCCTTCTTAAATGGAAATAAGACTCATTTTGAAAATTCATGTGTGTTATTCTTTTGGCCCTGGAAAGTTCATGCAGGGTTTTTTTTTTTTTTTTTTTGGAAAACTTTCCACCAAAGCTTCAAAACCCAGAGTGCTGAAACTCTAATCTGCATTGTCACATCGATGTACAGCCTGGAGCTGCTCCATTAACTATGATAACAGGGAGGAACAAACTCTTTTCTCTTGTTTCTGTCTATGGCAGACAGAGCTCACTGCTACTAATACAGGCTGAACTCTCCTAGGGCAAAGAGATGACATATTTCAAACCTCAGTACAGTGGTTCTCCTCTTTGTGTTTCCACCACCTCCGAGGCTTTAACACTTTCGCTGTGGAATTTTGTTATTTTAAGAACAAAGTTGAGATTTCCAGGGAAGAAAAAAAGAAAGAAAAAGAAAAAAATATCTGGTTATCGCCTGAATTGTCTGAGCGTGATTTCCTAATGAGCGTGATTCAAAGTAAACTTTCCTACCCGGGGAGCCTCGCTGGGAGCCTCCACAGTAAGATTTCGCGTCTAATCTTCGCTGAGATTCTCCGTCTCAATGGCTTCGCGGAGAGAATGACTCAGCAGCGCAACCTCTTCCTCAACTCTCTCCTGGTTTCTTTCATCTGCCAGACATCAAAACTGTCGGTTAGCTTTACAGGGGAGGATTCCTGCATTCTACGTTCACTGTTGCAATGTTGCATTAATTAAATCAGACACGTCTATACTTTTATTCTTTGGACTCGGTCATGTGTGATTTAAGTGGATCTCAAAATATGGGAATCATGTCTCTCAACAAAATCCTCATCCTTCATGTGTCTGGGTTTTTGCCTTTCGTCTCTCTAACTCTGCCTCATCCCAACAGTTTATCTCCTCTTTCGCCTAAATCTATCTCTCCCGGCATGTTTTGTCGATTCCTCCGGCTCAAGCCTGGTCTCTCTTTCCCCATCCACCCTTATCTTCGTCTGTCTCCTCCCCTTTTTTTCCTTTAACTCTGCCTCTCCAGTCTATCTGTCCCTCAATCCCTCCCTCTTTTAGTCTTAAGCAAAAAAAAATAAAAAATCCTGGCTCCCATCTTATCTCCAGCCTCCATGTAGCAACGCCAACCATGACCAAAAAACAGTGAGGACTTACATTTCCTTGGCCGGTTGCCATCTTCCCTGCCTCTCTCCTTCCCCACGGTTTTTCGGGCAGGGTCATGGATCTGCCTGCCAGCGAACGGGAGAGTTGCACGGGAGGAGGGGGGATAGGAATAAAAAAAGAAAAAAATAGAAACAGGCAAAGTGTCTGCTTTACTTCGCCTTGAGTTGGCAGATTAGAACTTTTAACACCTTATCTCTCCAGACATTTGAGCAAGTCGACTCAGCTATCATGCGTGCGTCTGCATGCGGCCCGCGAGGAGAAGGGAACGAGTTTTTCGAGTAACCTGAGGACAAATTCCACAAAAAAGAGAGGAACTATTTTATGTTGCCCTCAAGAATTCTGCAAAAAATAGCACAAAAACTTTCACAAACTTCTCGCATTAAGAGCAACTTTATATCTCAGAACTGGTCAAAATCCAAAGCTCGGGGCAGCGTTGACCTTTTCTGCTGTAAATGACGACCATGGATCCTGATTATGCTCATAATATGCAAATGCTCAGGGTAGCTGGCTGACAGAGGGACCAGACTGTATCGGTGAATTCATCCCAAACAAACAGCCACCGATGCACAGGATGCATGATGGAAACTTGTTTGTGCGACTTGTCATCCGCCGTCTGACGGCAAAAAATGTATAGCGCTGTTGCAAAAAGCATCAAGTGAGTGGCAGTGGGCTTCAATTCCAATGTGTGAAAGGAAGTGGGGGCTTTCAGATGGAGCGTGATGGCGCTGAGAGGTGAGAGGTGGGGTACAGTCTGGACAGGTCGCCTTTCAATTACAGGTCTGACACAGAGAGACAGACAGCTATTCACATCCAAGGCTGCAGGCAAAGTTAGAAACTAACATGCATATGTTTGGACAAGAGCCCTGCTTTAGCGGATTAGTTGCTAGTTATGTTGGTGCTGTAAGTTGGTCTTTACATTTTTGGGTTTATTATCCAACTAAGTGATATTTTTAGTTTTGTAATATTTTGGATCAGTTAAAGCTGTTTTATCTGACTTGAAAATTTAAATATGTAACTTTGCACATTTCACACTACTACATACACCGATCAGCCACAACATCATGACTAATGACAGATAAAGTGAATAACATTGATCATATTGGTACTATGTGGTGTTCTGCTGGAAAACCTTGGATTTTAGCATCCATGCTGATGAGACTTAGACACCCAAATAAACATTGTCCCAGAACAAACACACTCCCTCATGCAAATGGGAATCCCAAATGTCACTGGCCTACCCCCGCAGGAAAATGCACCCCACCACATGGCAACAACACCAACCAATCAGGAACATGTTGAGGAACATGACAATGACCCAAGATGTTGATCTGACCTCCAAACTTCCTAGACCCCATTCTGATCAAGCATCAACAGGATGCAGTGGATCAAGTTGGATTGACAGAGGCCCCACTGCACAAGCCAGAGTACCCAAAGGATCCACTGCCCTGGTCCTGGTGCCAGACCCCATAGGATGCCCTGAGAGGTCCTCTGGTCCAAGTCCAATGGTTCTGGTAGTTGACCACATAAGGGGGACCAACACAATATTAGGCAGGTGGTCATAACGTTACGCCTGATCGATGTATATTGTTCCATACCTACACAGGCTCTTTGTTTTGTATGCCCTGGGTCTTTTTTGTGCTGTTAATGCGTGTACAAGCCGGATCAGGTACACAAAACATTTCATTTATGCACTGTACTATTTACAACTCTGTATGTGACAGTTAAAAATTGATTTGATTTGATTTAGACTTTTTTTTCTGTCTTTAACTTCATACATTTTTTCTTTTTAACATTTCTATTATTTGAGCTGATTTATTATAGGCTCTTTTTGGGGGGACTTTATGGCTTGTGCAGTTATAGATCCACTAGTGGGATGTTTGCCATCTTAAGTTGCATGTTGTAAGTGGGAGGGAGCTGGAACAACTGTAGAAAACCCACACAGGAACAGTATGGACATGCAAATCCAGCTCTTTCTACACTAAGCTGCCCTTTTGAATATTTATACCAGTAGTTGTTGAGATATTTCACTCCAAACCACATATATCGTCCTCATGGTGGGAAAGTCAACGGATAACCACAGTAGGTAGTATCCACCCAGTCTCCTGGGAATTACATTTCCACACACCTACACCGATCAGCCACAAGATTAAGGAAAAGTAAATGATCATCTCGTTAGTTCTGCTTGGGTCCTGGCATTGCTACTTTGATACGCACCACCCACCTAAACATCTTTCCAAACCAAGCACCACCTTCACTACAACCGCCAGCAGCACAATACACCCCGTCACACAGCATAAAACTGCTCAGGAACAACTCGAGGAACACAACAAACTGTCCAAGGCTTTGTCTGTCCTTCAAACTCCCCTGATAACAGTCCTATGTGCAAAATCAAGCCTGATCCATGGACGCCGCACACCACAACCCAAAGAACCCACAGGATCAGCTGCCAATGTCCTCCAAGTACCAGACAGCACAGGACATCACCAGAGATGCTGTTTCAATGGTCAGAGCATGAAGGGGGCCTTCACAATGTAAGCCAGGAGGTTTAAATGTTGTGGCTACTATCTGCAATATCATTATTGTTTTACTTACGGACAAATCTGCAATATTAATACTTCTCTATCAGTATTTATATTCATAAAGGAAAATGTTATTTTCATTCAGAGGAACTTGGACAATCTAGTACTTTTGCATATTTTGGTTCATTTTTAAAAATTTTTGTACTGATATTAATTAACCCTTTAAGACCTGAGCCTCAAAATGTCCACCTGGTCTTTTTTTTAAATTTTGATTACAAAAAGATAAGAAAATGTCTTGTGAGTGCAGGTGCCCATTTTTTCAGAAGAAACTTTTAATATCTGGCAGTTATTTAAAGTTTCACTGCCTATTATAAGAGTTACGGTAATTTTATGGTAATTTCATCCTGTGGATTCCTGGGGGGCACGAATGAAATTACCGTAATGACACTATATTGGCTGTAAAGAGATCGGAAGAG
>OMNN01047239.1:4915-30549 GCA_900302755.1 Chromis chromis
ATTATCAAGAAGGTTGCCAGCTCTATAGCTCCTCACATCACTACAATTCTGGTGCATGGGAAACAGGTAATGTTCAGGCAGAGCTAGAGTGAAGACCCTGCATGTGTATTCCCAGTTAGCTGGCTATAGCTAGCTGTCTAGCTTCAGCGCTGTGTGAGGTTCAGCCGATCCTACTTCAAGCTTCCTCATAGCCAGAGAGTTCACGGGGCTTTTTAAAAGTAAAAATGAAGAAAGAAAGAAGGAAAATATAATTTGCTAAAGTTTTTTTTTTATTAGTTTATGCAGTTGAGTAGATTAAAACTGAGACTTTGGCTACAGTACACTGGAATGACAAATAATTCAAAATTGCATCGCCTTAGAGTAATTGCGTTATAAGTTAAGCAGTGGGGTATTTGCTGTTAAATTAAAGTTTAGATTTACTATGCTAAAAATACAAACCCTACTGTAGGAAGTCAGTGTAATAACAGGCAGTATTGCTGAGTCTTGACCACAGACTCAATTCTGTTCAGCATAAAAGATATTAGTGTTGCACACATTTCTGGACAGGTTTTCTGCCATTCTTCAGAAATGATCTTTTTTAGCTGCTGTTTGCTGGAGGTGTTGTGTTGCTCTACCTTTCTCTCTAAAATAATAATAATAATAACATTATTTGTATAGCGCCCTTCATACAGCAGCTCAGAGCGTTTTACAACAAGGAAACATTACAAAATTACATTTAAAACATTAATAAGAAGGACCTATATGTCTTGTCTCACCACCACAAATGGCACTACCATCACCTACCTCTGCCTCACACCAACTGCACCAAGAAAAGCCGGGTGGGGATACAAATCCTGGTTCGGGTAGGAGGTGGAAGTAGAAGAGTTAAAGTTGAAAGTAGGGATGGGATGCAAACAGCAGTGAGCAGCTGAATCATTGAATTTCCCTTTGGGATGAATAAAGTATTTATCTATCTATCTCTATCTATCTGTCAAACCCTGGTTCGGGTAGGGGGTAGAAGTAGAAGAGTTAAAGATGAAAGTAGGGATAAAATACCCCAAAGGCGTAAACTCTGGTGTGATTTTGGATCATTATGCTGGAATATTCCTTTTCTGCCAAGCTTCTGCAGGCTGAGAGTCAACGAGGTACATCCACAGATATATAAATGCCATCTCTCTAACACCTCATGCAGCATCACACCATCACATTCCTGCATCTGTGCTTCACTGTCAGGACTATGCATTCACTGTGGTAGTAATGATCAGGTTTATACCAAACATCTTAGCTGAACAAATTTTTCTTGGTCTTATCTGACTAAGGGATTTGCTTCTGATATCAGGCTTATGTTTTTTTTTTTCCGTGGAAGCAGTCCATAGAGGCTGATGCTATTCAGTGTCCATTACACTGTCTGAGCTTTCACAGAAACTCTGATTTCCTTTGATAACCACTGTGCCAAATCTGTAGCAGTTGAACACCTGTTTTTCAGAGCAAGATAGTAGTGTAGTGCACTGTTTGTGGCGTCATTTTAGGAGGCTGCCCACTCTAATTAGTAGTATATGGTTTGTTCTATACCTCTTCAGTACTGCTGCAATTGCGTTTCAGATGATTTTTAGTCTTATAAACAGATTTTTTTTAGTTCCTATAACATTTTTCCCATTTGTATCCATGCAGACATGCAAATAGACACAGCCATAGGTCCAAAACTGAAAAAGTTCTGGTGTCCACAGGTAAATTTTATAGGCACGATCATGTAGTTAGGTTAGTTGGAAATCATTTAATTTCTTTCAATGATCACAAGTATTTTCACTTTTGTTGCATTGGGTTTACACTTTGGGGTCTGTATTTCCAATATAGTCTTTCTATAGTATTTGTTTGTGGTCGTTTATAACATGAAATAATCCACTGCTTAACTTAATAATAATGCAATTATTAATAGATTATACAATTTTTAATGATTTGACATTTAACTGATATTGGATATATAATACATACATTGCAGGGCTGCACGGTGGCTCGGTTGTTAGCACACCTTTCGCCTCACAGCTAGAAGATCCCCGGTTCGCGTCCCGGTTAGGACGACTGGGATCTTTCTGTGTGGAGTTTGCATGTTCTCCCTGTTGCAGCGTGGGTTCTCACCGGGTTCTCCAGCTTCCCCACAGTCCAAAAACATGCTGAGGTTAATTGATTATTCTGAATTGTCAGTAGGTGTGAACTGTCATAGGTGTGTGAACTGGCAACCTGTCCAGGGTGTCCCCTGCCTTCGCCCTGAGTCGGCTGGGATAGGCTCCAGCCCCCCCGTGACCCGACAGAGGACTAAGCAGTGTATAGATAATGGATGGATGGATGGACATAAAATGCGTAAATACATATGTGTACTTTCAAATAACAGTTGCTACTAAGTGATGTATATAGTTGATATGGACTACACTAAACTTCATTCATGCTCACATTTATGTACAGCTAATGCTAGTCCCACTTTTTGCTATTAAATAAGTTTTATAAAGTAAGATTCACCTTCCCGCTGTGAGGCTAGCATCTTAACAACTTGATGAAATGTTAACCGGCTATACTCATTTCTCCTAAAAATAACATAATAAAAAATGGCTAACTCTCACACAGTCATGAGTCTGGCAAAGCCAGCTAAGCCAAGCTAGCCGGTAGCTTGAATCAGGTGTGTACAGGAGCTTGTGGTCAGTGTTGGCTTTATCTCTCGTCATTAACCATCACAGAGGCTGGACCTTCATTAGGCTGCTTTGTTATTGTTGCTCTAAGGCTGGGTGTATACTGCAAATGAAATAGAATTTGATTGTTGCAGCATCCATGATGCAGGGGCTGTATAGCTGCTGCAGGAGCAGACACCACTGGTGTTCACCCGGACAACAAGTGAACATGAAGTAATAGTACAAGTGTTAGTCTATGGAACTGAACACTTGGCTTTAAAGACTTACATAAACTATTTAGATGATAATTGCTTCTTAAAAATCTAACCAAGCTCAGTGTCTTTCAGTTTGACTGTTGTGAGCTTCAGTAACATGCAGATCATGCACATAGACAGGTGACAAATTAAAGGAAAAGCCAACATAGAGTGTCTTAGTAAGGTGCGTGCTGCCAGAACATCTTCATTGTACCTTGGCAATGTTTTTCCAAGTCTCTAGAACTCTACTGGAGGGATGAACACCATTCTTCAAAAAGAAATTCCCTCATTTGATGTTTTGATGATGGTAGTAGAGAGTGCTGTCTAACACTTTAATCCAAAATCTCCTGTAGATTTGGTGACTTCAAAGACCATAGTAGAGCATTCACCTAATTTTCATCAAACCATTCAGTGACCCTTCATGTCCTATGGATGGGGGCACTGTCATCTGTAAGAGACTGCTCCCATCAGGATAGAAATATTTCACCGTAGGATAAAGGTGATCACTCAGAACAACTTTGTATTGATTGTAGTGATCCTTCCCCTGCAATGGTACTAGTGGAACCAACCCATGGCAGCAAGATACGCCCCACAGCATAACAGCCACCAGATCCCCTCACTGTAGGGGTCAGTGGTTCAGGTTTTTGCTTTAATTTGTAACCCATCTCTATGTCTGCACAGATGTTACACAGTAATATGGAACCTGGAGTAGTATTCCAGTTTATTTTGCTTTCATTGCTCCATATATGAATTTTCTGAAGCAAAGGATATGCATAAATCCATGATTTGGAGACCCAGTCCAAAAAAATACAATAAACAACATTTTGATCTTTGATTTCAGAGCTGCCAAAATTCAGTTTTGTTTGTGGTTTACTGCTGGCCTGAATCACAAAAAAACTGACCAAGTGCTATGGATGGTTGTTACAACTTGTGAGCTTTTGTTCCCCTTTATAGCTGCCAGTGCTTTCTGTGTCTGTGTTTTGATTCAGCTGGTATTGTTTTCACCTTGTGAGTCTGTCTGTTTGTGTGTGTGATCATGGCAAAATGTGGTCCTGGAGAGATCTACTGTAGCGGGCACGACCAAAAAGGTGGCTTTGAGTCTTTTGGCAGGTGTTTATATCTGTCTGTGGACAGATTTTGTCCCCATGGCAGCATCGCAATCATGCAAGATGCAATTATGAAACTTTACACTTGTGTAGTTAAGATCAAAATAAAGGCCAAGTTTGAAGATGGTTATGATCCGAGTACTCACTGAGTACTCATGGGTCAGACTGTCAACATATTTCTGGGCATGGCAGCTGGTGTAATCCCGTCACAAGATGGTCTCCAGTTTGAATTTGTGTCTGACTGACTGGCATGACTTTTATTAAATATGTTTTGTTAATTAATAGGATTTTAGCTTAGGTAAATCTGAGCCCAGGGGCTGGTTTTCAACTAGCTGCGATATAGCATCAATACTCAGTTCAATTTACTTTCTCATTTACCTAACATGGGTCAGGAAGTGAAGCTTGAAATAGGTTCCCCAACAAAGCACCGGTGGATTGACACCACATCATGCCTCCTAAACATTAAAGCTTTGTTGCATTTTTATTCATTTCACTCAAGATGTGCCTTTGTATTTCCGCAGGTTTAAGCACTGAATAATTCTATACACACACACACATACACACACACACACATGATATGAGAGTTACAATGTTGCAATTCATTTAGCAGACGCTTTTCTCCAAAGCGACGTACATCTGAGTTGTTCTCAGCATTTAATAGGAAGAGGTTGTGTTACTGCTGATTATATTCATAACCCCATTAATGAAATGATTTCATTTGTTCACCGCTTCTGTGAGGATGGCTTCTACTCTATGTGTGTGTGTGTCTGTAGCAACCCTAGCTGTGGGCTACCATGTGAAGATAAACACAGTCTCTGTATGCTGATTTTTCCTCATAGGATTCCTGCAGGCAAGAGGAGGCAATTTGAAGGCTGAACTGAATCTCGTGAACAGTGAATTTATAAATTAGTGAACATTAAAATATTTTTAGGAGAAATTACTGTTGTATTTGGAAATTATATATTAGGAAATTTTCTATTTTAGTGTGATGAAAGAGGTTTGCTATGTCCCTTCAGGACAATTTATTGCCTTTCTTTAGTCGTGTCATGACTTTTTGTGTATTTTTAATATTGTTACCTGAAATATTGGAAGAATTGCAATGCTTTTAAATTGATTTTCTACTTTGTATTCATGCTATTAGTGCCACACATAGACTGAATAATACATGCTCCACTAAGGCTCCAGTAAAGCTGAGGAATCGGCTCCTCGGCTTGTATTATAAAAATGCAGTTTGTTAGAGTCCTAGCTGTTAGTTGTCACTGTCATGATGTCAAGAATGTTTTTGTGTCTTTTCGCCCACTAGGTCTGTTGTCCGTCTTGCTGCCAGTCTCTTAACTAAGCTAGTGGACAGCCTTGCCCCCAGTATTACTAGTGTTTTAGTGCATGGCAAGCAGGTAAGTGGACACAGAGGCAGCGGGGCCTGTTAGCGACTATACCTTTTGTTGTGGCATGTCAGAACAATGATTTTAATGTTCACTGATTAGAAGAAAAAAAAAAGGAAAAATGTGATTATAAACTCCTCATGCTGTCATCCTATGAGAATTACGTAGACCAGCTGCATGCTCACCTCCCTCATCACAGCTCACCTCCATTGTGTGTGTATCTAAGCTGTAGTTGTTGCAGGGCTGCCAGTGTGACCACCGTAGAATCCTAATATGCACCGTGTCCACGTGTCTAGACACACTCCATGTGCCAATTGATATATTGTGACCCGTGAATTTGTCTGATGCCACTCCCATGCGCCGGATTAGTTTCGCCGCATCATTTTCTGTCAAGTGTTATTCAGAGATTAGCCTCCTCTCAAGAGTGTCAGTTATCTCGCCTCATTTTTACCCTTCTGAACAGTTTTAGGCATTTCATTATGCTGAAGTAGCTCAAGGTGTGAATCTGCATATAGATTGCCAACCGGAGGGAATGCTCCTCTCAACATGATTGGAAAAGCTGATTTAAAATTTGAGACGGCTGTGTTCCTCTGCTTACAATAACAGCTCGGTTGAAAAAAAAAACGAGGCACCACCCCCATTTAAGTCAGTTCTGACTTGAGTTTTGATTGTATTTCTCGTCGTTATTGAAATCCAGCGCTCCCCTTGAATTCAAAGTTGGTCGCTCCCAAACTTTATTCCCAGCTCCAGGCTTCTCTTTTCTCAGTCAGAATCCGTTTAGATGTAAAGATGAATGATACATCTGAGGGCTGGATTTCATCAGCTGAAGGCAAGGGTAAAAGTGTGTCCTCTCATCAGTGAGATTGCCGCGGTGTAATTTTCATGAGATGACTTCAGAAGAAACAAATACAAAAGTGCAATCTTGAGATCTGTAATTTTTTCCTGCTCACTTTTATGTGACTCTGAGAGAGGAGGCCAATTTTAGGCTGATGGAACAAAGATACTTGTGAGAATTGCACCTTAGAGGAAGTACTGTGCACATGCCACTCTGACACACGTGTCGCACTGCAGAGAACTTTCTAACTGTGTGCGGGTGTGGCTGTTTTCCCTCTGTGTGTGTGTGTGTGTGATGTGTGTATGTGTGTGCGCGCTCTATTGCCTGTGATTGCCAGGTGACCCTCGGCCTATTCGGCCACGAGGAGGAGGTGATCTCTAACCCGCTGTCCCCAGGGGTGATCCAGGGCATCATCTACAGCAAGTGCTCTCCTCACGGTGGGGCGAGGGAGGCTGTTCTACAGCAGGAGCTGGTCATCCACATCGGATGGATTATCTCCAACAACCCTGAGCTGTTCAGCGGCATGCTCAAGATCAGAGTCGGGTAGGACAAAATTGGATTCAGTATAGTTGCAGTTGTGCGCTGATAGTTCTTGTGTATTTAGTCAAGCAAGACGGGCTCAAGTGGTGTGTGCTAGTCGATCAAAATATCAGGAACTAATCGCTGTACCACTGAGTCTTTATATTTCAGGTTGTTTTCTGTAATTCACTTCTAGGTAGATTGAGACTCAGTTTATATGTGGTATTTATCAAAGAAACATATTCGGTTATTTTATTACTGCACAATAGCAGGATGTTCGGTGTCAAGTAAATAAAAAAAGCAATAGTTCCACACATCGTTCTACAGCTTTTTTTTGCAGCTTGATACAAAAAGAAAACTCACAGGGTTCTCATTTTCAATGACTAATCTACAAGAGAAGTCTGTCTTACAGGACACCATTTAGTCTGACTTGAGGGTTGCTGAATATACAGGATTTATTTTTTAAACTCTATTTACAAGACACTGATGTTGTTGACATGCAGGCTCCACATGTGCGCAGCAGTATAATGAACAAAAGAGGAAACAGTGAAAAGGAGGATTTGGTTACAAAAAGAAGCTCACCGTTAGCTGTGCGGAAATATTCCAGTACTCTGTCAGCAGTGTCTTGCAACTGTAGCCGCCACGAGACAACACAACTAATTAGTCTGACTACTTAAATCAGCACCACAAAGCTCTGTAACCAGATTTAAATGCCATACCAAGCAAAAAAACAACAACTATTGGATGCATTTAAGGCTGCACGGTGGCTCAGTTGTTAGCACCGTCGCCTCACAGCTAGAAGATCCCTGGTTCATGTCCCGGTTAGGACGCCTGGGATCTTTATGTGTGGAGTTTGCATGTTCTCCCTGTGCAGCGTGGGTTTTTACCTGGTACTCCGGCTTCCTCCCACAGTCCACAAACATGCTGAGATGAATTGATTATTCTAAATTGTCCATAGGTGTGAATGTGAGTGTGTTTGGTTGTCTGTCTCTATGTGTAGCCCTGTGATAGACTGGCAACCTGTCCAGGGTGTCCCCTGCCTTCGCCCGAGTCGGCTGGGATAGGCTTCAGCTCCCCCCGCGACCCTACAGGGCATTAAGCAGTGTATAGATAATGGATGGATGGATGCATTTACCAGTGCTACACCATATGAGAAAGGTTCCAAATATATATAATATATATTTTTTTTTAATAGCTTTTTTAATATTATTTTTAATTTTCTATGTAGATGCAATTCCCTACAAAATCAGCCCAGTCACTCTAGAATGGTTGATTCTTCACAGAATAGAGTTACTCCAGTCATCGTCATAGAAAGTTCAGATTTTTTTCATATTGCAGTACAAATTGCAGGAAAACATAAAATCATGATCTCAGAGTTTATCACAGTTTGTTCCAATATCATGCAGCTCTAGTTGAAATCGTTCTAATGTTAATTACATACAGTACAGGATTCTTAACAAACGAGTGTTTTTGGCTCTAAATACATTGGACTCATTAGTCCATATTGAGACTTAAGTCCTGATATTAATAAAGCAAAGCAGGAACGCACCCTGACATTAACCATTATTCTCCATTTCATTAAAGTGACAGGCAAAAGAACACTTTGCTGTAATCATTTACTTTATCCTTGGGTTTTTTTTTCCCAGCCGTTTATGATTTATATGGGTGTGAGAAAAAAGCGAGATGAAGAAGAATGAAGCTCTCATCTTGCTTGTATATCGTTCACAAATACACTTCATGCATGTATTAGCTAGCAAGTGTCGAGGTCACTCTTCTTGTGCTGCTGACAGTAGTCAAACAGCTAAAAGGCCAATCCCCCATAGATGTGCACACAGAGGACATGATGCCACCAGTCTGCTGCTGGCAGTTTGCCCCTGTGGAGCTGCAACCAAAAAAGATCCCCTGCAGCCCAATAAGTATTTTCCCCTTACACCGCCAGTCTAAAAGAGATGTCTGTAAAACTGTGGACAGGACAACTGCAGTAAACCATGATGGATCAAAATGTTATTTTTGAAATGACTTGATTTTAAGTAGATCTCTAATGGACCACGATGATGTGAGCTGTACAGGCCTCAGTGATGTTGTTGTTAACTATATATGTTATATGAATCTACAGATGGATTGTTCAGGCCATGAAACATGAGCTAAAGATCCGTGCAGGAGACATGCCACCACAGGACATCTACCAACTGTCCCCCAGCGACATCAAGCAGCTCCTGCTGGACGTCCTACAGCCACAACACACCGGCAGGTACACTGACACACACACACACTATCAAGAACATAATCCGTGCTTTCTCCCTCCTTTCAGCTCTGCCTTTGAAGACACCATGTCTTTATCTTAATGCGTTTACTTCTTGTATAATCTTTTTTGTTTTAATTATTTTATCTTCCGTCTTGTCAACGTGCATATCTTATTATCTTCTGCTGCCACAACCCAATTTCCCCTTGGGAATTATTTAAGTTTTATCTTATCTCATCTAATCTAATACACACTGACTCATAGACAATTTCCTTTCGTACGACGGCTATTGTCATTGTATTTCGCTTGTTACTAAGACTCAGTTCAGTGGTTTCTTGCTCATTCCGCCTCAGGTCTTGGCTGAACAGGCGTCAGATCGACGGCTCTCTGAACAGGACCCCGCTGGGCTTTTATGATCGTGTGTGGCAGATCCTGGAGAGAACCCCCAATGGTATCGTGGTGGCCGGGAATCACCTCCCACAGGTACTCGCCTCCTTGACACCGCTGCAGGATAAATACACATGCTGGTTAAAGGTGTACTGGGTCTTTAGTTAAGGGTAAATGTTATTAGGGTATGTAGGAAACAGTTAGGCCAAGTAAGACAAGTGATGTGAGGAGAGTTGTTTATTTGCTGCTTGTATGTACTTCATTATTCTTTTCAAACAGACTGACTAATCATCTAATCTTACTTTTCCCAACTTGATTGCAGTTTTCTATGCATCTCCCATAATCCGTTAGTGCCATAGTAGATATAACAGTGCTACAATACTTAATTTTTTATGATGCACAAACACACAAAGGGCATCTGTAGTCACCCAGCAGCTGACATGTTTGTTGTCTATCCATTAACCCTCATTTTTTAAATCTTGCCCGTCTCTCTGCAGCAACCCTCCCTCTCTGACATGACCATGTATGAGATGAACTTTTCCCTGCTGGTGGAGGACACGCTGAAGAACATCGTCCTGCCTGAGTACAGACAAATCATAGTAGAGGTAAACAGACCACCACCACCAGAGGGCCCCAAACAGAACAGAATCAAATTGAATGAACCTAATCTGAAGGGGCATTAGCTCAAATGGTGGAGCGCTCGCTTAGCATGCGAGAGGTAGCGGGATTGATACCCGCATTCTCCACCATGTTTTTCTTGGGGGCAGTGGTGGCGCAATGGTTTAGTCTCTGGGCTACTGATCAGGAGGTCAGAGGATCTAACCCCAATGCGGCCATTGTTGGGCCCTTGAGCAAGGCCCTTAACCCTTTCTGCTCCAGGGGTGCCGTACCATGGCTGACCCTGCGCTCTTCTTTCTAAATCAAATGAATGCATTTTTAATTAAAATTACATGATTTCAAACTGATTACAATCTTCCCTTAGCATAGCTTAGCATATAAGCTGAACATGGGGGAAACTTCTAGCTTGACTCCAGTCCAGAACTAAAGGAGCATGTTCTCCTTAACATACAGGTATCATGTAATTCTCTGTAATAAAGCAAATTATTTCTCCTTTTTTTTTGGTGTTGTTCAGAATACTGTTGTAAATGTGGCTCTCAGGTAAAGAACCATTATGAACTCTGCTAAATGAACCAGGCTCACATGTAACAATTCAAGCTGTACCGTATATATCTCACCATTCAAACTGATTACAATCTTCCCTGTTGGTTGTTAACTTTTTCTCCTCATCCTCTCTCCGCCATGCGATCAGTTGCTCATGGTGGTGTCCATAGTGCTGGAGAGAAACCCGGAGCTCGAGTTCAGTGACAAGGTCGATCTGGATGGTCTGGTGAAGGAAGCCTTTAATGATTTCCAGAGAGACCGCAGCCACTTCGAAGGAACGGAGAAACAGGTAGAGTGGCATCCATCAGGCCGTCAGGTTAACTGATATTATACCATTTCCTCCGCTGAACATGACCCGAGTGTCTGACGCAAAATTATAACATCACCTTGCCAAATTGATGTTCTGAAAAACTTTGATCTTTTGTTCCAGCTATACTCTGATAATTGAACTAAAGGGCTGCTTTAATTAATTGGCGGTTAAAAGGCTAGGACTGCCATTTTGCAATTCATTAGAACCTTATTAGATTTATGAGATTTAATCATGTAGGAATGCTTTCTTGCGTATGGCATCTCGTTCTCAAACAGCTTATTCATTCTTGCACACTCATTGGTTACTTATTGATTGTTTTATCATTCATCCCTCACTGTGCCAGGACAACATGGAGGGATTCTACAACACGCCACCGGTGGGAAAGAGAGGCACCTCCAGCTACCTGACCAAGGCTGTAATGATCCAGCTGCTGCAGGGCGACGTCAAGCCCTGCAAGGATGACCCGTGCTCCGTTAGTTAGATTTACAGCGCTTTGACCCCTAATCCCAGCCAGCTGCAGCGTAGTCATCCAATGGTCCGGTGAGGACTGCTGCGGATTCATCACATGTATTCTGAAGATAACTGCTAACCTCTCCGATCCTTCTTCAGCAGGACTCCATCGAGCAGTTCAGTTGGCATATATTAGCATGTCTGCAGTTTGCTCTGGGGGTTAAAACACAAATATAAAAACAAAATCATTAGGGACTATGCTTTCAGTGCCACAGGGTCCTCCACACATCTGTGTTTTGTCGCTGTCCAGAATCCAAACCCTAGCAGTAATTCAAATTAAGTTTTCTTAACTTGCTAATGTCGCCACATAACTAGTGAGCTGTTGTTACACTGTGTCTGGATGTTGTAGATTAGTATGTCTGCACTGTGTTTCAAAGGTTAATATACTAACACCAGTTTGCACTTTACTCATAAGCAACTAGATCCTTTGTTCAAAGTCTCCCAGATTTGAGGTAAATGACACTTCGCTAAGTAACAGCTAGCACGTACACCGATCAGCCACAACATTAAAAACCACTTAATACTGTGTTGGTCCCTCTCGGCTTGTTCTGGCGCATCCTGTGGAATGGGATGTAAATGGTCGGGAGGCTGGGCCAACGCCTCGGGCTCTTGTGGCAGGATGCATTGTCCACATTACTGCCGTCAGGGAGCGCTCAAAGTAGCATCCGCATGAACACCAGGACCTGATATTTCTCCGAGGAACATGTCAGTGGTTTTAATATTGTGACTAATCAGTGTTTATTCATAACAAGTAAGAAAATAAAAACTAATTTAATGGAAAAAATCACACAGATGGTAATAGTTTGAGGTTAGCTTAGCTTAGCTTAGCTAAGCTTAACATGGGGGAAACTTCTAGCTTGACTCCAGTCCAGACCTAAAGGAGCATGTTCTCCTTAACATACAGGTATCATGTAATTCTCTGTAATAAAGCAAATTATTTCTCCTTTTTTTTTGGTGTTGTTCAGAATACTGTTGGAAATGTGGCTCTCAGGTAAAGAACCATTATGAAATCTGCTAAATGAACCAGGCTCACATGTAACAGTTCAAGCTGTACAGTCTATATCTCACCAGCAGTAACCTGTAGCTGTTACGTAGCAATTTAAAGTACAAGATTGTGTTGGATCATGAGAAATGTGTTCATATTGTTGCATTTGGCTCCCCGGGGCCTTGGCCTTTTCACCTGAATCTGAAAGCGGTTACTTCTGATATTATTTCATGAAAAACAAATGTAGGAATCTTCAACAGAATATATGTTTGTGGGTGTTTGGCAATAGAGGGTTTGACAACCACAGCACTTAATATTCAGTGTGTGTTTTTTATTTTTTATTGAGTGATACAGTGTATTATCCTGCTCCAACTATACACATGTCTATCAGGTGTTTGTTGTACTGTGTTGGGTTTCTCTTTAAGGAACACTGTGTCCTCTTACCTCTATGCATGCAGAGTGTGCCGCATGACAATAGGTACTGTTCGCCATAACCATCGCTAAGGTTTCCCTGAATGGTATAGGCAACAAAATAGAGTTTTTGAGAGGGCTGTTTTGCACAACAGGCCTCTGCATGACAATGACTACGGCTCATCTGAAGTCCAAGTACTCTGCGCCCTTTAGAAATTGTTGTTTTGTTGAATGTGGGCAACAGAAAAGATTGCTGCCATCCTTAGGTAGAAATGATGAAAGACTCACTCTGACTTATTTTAAAGCGTGCCTCTCTGAATATCATCACTGTGATGAATCTGCCCGACCTTGTCAGGGTGTGTTTGAGCGTGTGTGTGTGTGTGCGTTGTTTGCCCCTGTCGTTCAAAAAAAGAAGTATTTTTAGCTCAGAACTGTAATTTCAGAGAATAAAGTTGTGGAATCTATAATTGTTTTCTTGTGTGTCACTTTCTTTAAACTGTACTTGTGAATGATTAAATAAGTGTCACCCTCTGCCCCCTTTTATTCTACAATTACGTGACAGTGAAGTACAGACATTTAATTGCCTAACAAGAAGCAAAAAATCTCATTTCCTGGATAGAACTGCAGCAGAAATGGAGCGTGACCACTCACGACACTCCCTCCTGAGTGGTGTGTTTGCCGTTGTATCGGATCCTACCAGTTACGCCCACTCATGGTGCCCAAACCCCTTATCAATCTTGCATCTCGCCACTGAGGCTGCGTGTGCTTGTCTTGCAACACTGACTAACTGACTGGCAGAGAGAGAGAGAGAGGTGGAGTGGTGGGCGAGAGCCAGAGGAGAAGATAAATGAGCTCTGCCTCGCATTCAATATATTCAAATCAACTCGCTCGCTGGTGAGAGAAGCTCTTGCCCGTCTTGTTGAATAAATCTCCACTACACCAAGACAAATCCTGGAGAAATTTGTTTCTCGACATTAAGTGTAGGGATCTCCAAAAGGGTTTTATACTGTTGCCAATTAGTTCTACCCTTTGGAATGTGAGATGAAGGGTCATGTTTTTATGTTAGAAAAGATATCTCCTTTCAAACACTTCTTCAGGGAACTCCTCTCATACAGATTTCAACTCAAGAGGCATGCTACTACTGTATACTGTATCTACTTAAGTTGATATCCCCAAATGATACATAAAAAAGCTGCTAAATCATATTAAAGAGCACTCTGACACAGTTCAGTGAGTTTATTCTAGATGTAATGCTGCTAGTGGAGCCTAAAAGGCGATGCACAGTCAGTCCACTAGGATGCAGCAGAGTTCAAGGAATTGATGTAGTCTGGGATTTTATCAGAGAGGTCTGTGATGCCTTTCTTTTTGTATCAAATGAATAACAGTGAATATTAAATGGAGGACAATTTATGACAAGTAAAATTATGTTGAATTGAGTCCATCGCCTGGGAGTCTGGAACTAATATGCAGCATGCTGTGTTTAATAAACTCCCCACAGTATTTTCCCATAATTACCACATGGCATTTCACTTCAGAAAGCAGGTCTGTCCTCGCCTTTGAATCACACGGCTTTGTTATTTTCTGACCAAAGGGCACACAAGGTGAGCGGGCAGAGTGGCTTTGTCTTGTCAGACTGGGAGGAAAACAAACAGGCGGGAGCTGGCTAGAGGCCCTGCTGTTTGTCTGAATGGAGATGAACAAGGAATCGCATTAGTAAGCAACAGTTGTCTGTGCAAAGATCAGGGGCCTTAGTGGCCTTATTATATGACATGCATGGACTATGGCTTATCAGGGGACTGAACTGATTTATTAGATTAGATTAGATAAATGTTTATGAATAAAAGGAATAAGATGACATGAATCAGTAAGTAATAAGTGGTAGAACTGACATATTATAGAAGAATTAAGTGCATTTCTCATACATGCTCTCCGATCTTCGCATTTTCTTCTTTCTTTGTTTTCTGACATATGTGCAGTATATTGTACACACATCCCGCAGCACTGCCACAACCAATATATCTCTAGAAACATGCTCTTTTCACGGAGATAACCATTAGGGAGCACAATCACAGATGACAGACTGACGCCGTGTGCTCTGACTGACTGTTGAAACAGAGGAAATTCCTCCCATGGCAGCGAGCAAATCATTCCAATGTCTGCATCTCTATCGCACCTCCTGCTATAATACAGCGGGACATCCGCCATAGTCCCCCTTGGTCTTATCTGGCTTTGAGATGTGAGTGAATGTCAGACTGTAGATAAAATGGTACAATAATGTGTTTAGTCTGCAGGCAGCAAAACACAGGGGGGTTTATACAACTGTGCCACAGGTGGTAGTCATCCATATCATACGTACATCAGTCATTGGTTATGGTAGTGGGTGGTCTTTCTGAATTATTCTTTTTTTAACTTTTGATAATCCTAGTGGTGTGAGTCCACATTCAAACCATCTCAGGATAAAGTTTTCATCAAATGACATCCTCGGGGGGCGCCCCGATAGCCTAACGGTTATGTCGTGTGACCCAAGTGCTAAGGATTTGATTCTGACCTCGGGCGTTTACCGCATGTCCTTCCCCACTCTCTCCCATTTCAGACTCTGTCCACTGTCCTATCTAATAAAGGCATAAAAAGCCAAAAAATACATCTTAAAAAAAAATTAAAAATAAAAATTTAAAATGACATCCTTGGGTCAGAATTTCAATTTGTCCAGTATTTAGTTTAGTTTACAGCCAAATACCAGCAAAACTATTTGTGATCAGCGGTAAATAGCAAATGTTAGCATGATAACATGCAAAGCTAAGATGGCAAACTGTACACATGCTAAACCTGCATGTTAGCATTATCAGTGTGATAAAGACATGCTGCAAAAGCAAAAACTGACTCAGCAAGAAGCAAAAGCAGAATGTTTGTTTGATTTGCAGCACAAAAATTAGTTTTCCAGAAAATGTTGCCACTAGTTTGCCAAAACAGGTTCACCGGTTTGCCACCACAGTTTGTCTATAGTGCTAAATTTGTAGTAACCCTTTGGATACAAGTTTGCCATTTGTGACAAAGTTTCAAGAGATATCTCGAGATACTACAAAAACTGAAATGGTGGTGCCTCACAAAAAGAAGGTTGTGAGTTTGAATCTCGGCTGCATGGATTTGCTTTGTTTGCTTCGGCTTCCTTCCACAGCCCAAAGACATGCATAAAAAAGGTAATTGGTGATTCTAAATTGGCCATACGAATGCAAGCATGAATGTTTGTCACCCAGTGTTTGCTGGGATCGACTCCAGGCCTTCTGTGACCATCCAAAGATAAAGCGGGTAGAGCTAATGGATGTGGACTGTTTGCCATACGTTTTGAACAGAGTTAGCCTGATGTTCTCTGCAGCTTAAACCTAATTTGCCTATAAAAATATGACCTTGCATGTCAAAGGTTTACCACAATTGCCAGGAACCTAAAATATTTGTAAAGATTGCAGCCCCATGGTTACAAGAAGCACTAAACACAATCAAGCTTTTTTTAAGTTAGCAATTCAAATTTGGGGAAGTAAGACAATAAGATCACACCTCTGGCTACGCAGCAATTTATAGATGAGGTTAAGTTTTCTTAAGAACATGACAGACTCCTAAGGTGCTGTTTTTAAAGATGCAAACAAGCTTAGGGAGTAAATGCTGTGGTATGTGGCATTGGTTCATGTCATATAGTGGAAACTATACAAATAAAATTAGAACAATTTGTGAGCAGAATTTACCTCTAAGCCTCTCTGTACAACCGCCTGCATTAAAAGACTTGGATGTGGTGCTGCCAATGCCTTGCTACTTATTTTTCACAGTGGCCCAAAGAGCATTTTCTCCATCGACCACCATTATAAGAGACACCTCCAATGGCAAGCAAGGTCAGTTTTTACTCTCTACATTATTAATTTTTAATTTATGGAGATTTTATATTTGTAAAACTTTCTCAGAGCCAAGAAAGAGTTTCATTTGCACTATGTTATTACAGTGTGAAGTCTATGGGCCAAGAGTGCACAGGGAGGCCCTGTGGAACAAACACTAATGCATGTGCAGTTATTCTCCATCATGGAAGCAAACACATAACGTGTATATATATATAATTCATCCATGCTGCACATTATAGGCAACTAGTTTCTCTCTGAAACACAGAATGATACATCAGCTGTCATACAGAGGGGTAAAACACAGTGATTGTTAAAATATGGAAATAACAGCGCACACTGTCAGACAGTCTCTCCTCTGAGGCTTTCATAACTGTCTCTATAAAATGTGACAGAAATAGTTTTATAGAGAACACAAAGAGAGCTTGAAAGTGATGCTGACAGTCTGCTTACTTTCTCTACAGTAAGTGGATTTTAATGTTGTATTGTTGGTTTCAGGAAGTTGCAGAAATAATTGGGCACAACCTACCTAATGCCAGGGTCAGGGAGGTGGGGTGAGACATTTCTAAAGCAGCCTGACCATTTGACATGTAGTTCTGTTGAAGCATACTGACCTCTTTGGTCTTGTTTGAAGCTGTAATCTCTTACATGGTCATTTTGTGATTTTGAAAGGTTTGCATAACTTTGACTTTTGACCTCCTTAATATTGGTGGCAATAATTTTGTTGCAGCAGCAGTAATTTATGACTAAATGCATATGCAAATGTACCGTGTTACCATGGCAGCCAAAGATGACATTGTTAATGACGATGTTAAAATGTGTAATTAGGGAAATGATTGTGTCCTGTTAGGCAGCAGGGCAGCAGCACATTGTGGTGATGACACACTGGTAATGCTGCAGCCTCATAACTCAGCATCTGACATCAGGAGCGCCAAGGTGACACACATCTATCAACGTCTCGTATGAGAGATGGCACCAAGCCCAGACACAAACACACAAACACTGGTTGGCCATATTGTCTGTGTCTTG
Organism: Chromis chromis; assembly: GCA_900302755.1. Lineage (NCBI taxonomy): Eukaryota > Metazoa > Chordata > Actinopteri > Pomacentridae > Chromis > Chromis chromis. The sequence goes on from OMNN01047239.1 coordinate 22,567, forward strand.
AAGCATGGCCAAAATCATGTACAACACTATAAAAATAGTTCAGTGTGTAGAGCTGCATGTAGCTAAGAGGTGAAAGATTGTTTCACCATAAGTCTATTGGATTACCTCAATACATTTAGCAGAGATGATGGTTATATTGAACCCTGTCACTTGAACCAGTTAAAACATTACTCAGTATAAAGAAAACATTCATATGGGGATAAACAGCAAGGTGTATGACGTGATGAACTGTGTACCTTTCAACTCATACTATAATCAGTGGAGAAACTGAATCACATTCTATCTGACTAAATCAGATAAACAGATGTTGCAATTAGACTACCTTCAAGCTACCATTTGGCCAACTTTCAACTGAATGTAACCTCAGGGAGGTTATTTGCTCTTTGGAGGCTCCATATTCAATACAAGCACTCTTGTGTTTTGGGATCCATAACAAACATGCTTATTGGCACTTTTGGCACCGATCCATTGCTTAATTAAAAGGAAACAAGCTCAGTGCCACTTTAAAGCTTGCCAGCCATCTTTTTTTTGCATGAAGGCTGACCAAAATACAATATGAAAGCCAAGTGTATCAATTGCACTCTAACAATTAGCAATAATTCCCAACATGCAGGTTAAGATAAAATGCCATAAAGAGTGGCTCAGCCTAATGCACTTTGTTTTGTCCCACACACGCACAGCTCCAATTGATCGTGTCGCTACACTAATTTCAAGCCTGACTGTCACTAAAAGCAGCTTAATGAATATACCTAGTGATTAGATAGGCGGTGCACTGTAACAGTGATGATTGTTATTATGACATTTATCAGCCTTTGCACAGCTTACTGTTGAGCTCAAATTGATACAGTAGACACACACATGCATTTATTATCAGTGGCCCCCTAAAAGTCTTTTATGACTACTTCATGCTATGCCATCACCTATTGTCTACACTGTGTATTAACTGATAAATGCACATTTTTAACATGAAATATACACTGATCAACCACAGCAATAACACCACTGACAGGTGAGGTGAATAACATTAATCATGGTGTTATAATAGTCCTTGTCAAAAGGTGGGAAACATTAGGCAGCAAATAAACACTCAGTTCTTGAAGATGATGTATCTGGTGGAGAAGAAAAAAAGGGCAGCATAAGATTGTGATAAGATCACCAGATTGTGATGGCAAGATGACTGGGTCAGAGCATCTCCAAACAGCAGGTCTTGTGGAGTGTTCCCAGTATGCAGCGGTTGCCAAATGTGGTCCAAGAAAGGGAAACTAGTGACAGGGTCATGGGTACCCAAGATTCACTGATGTGCATGGGTAGTGAAGGCTGTCTCATGTGGTCTGATCCCACAGAGGAGCTACTGTCAAACAAACTGCTGAAAGCCTTACTACTGGCTGTGGATAGAAAGGTGGATCACAGTGTGCCGAATATGGGGCTGTGGAGCTGCCATTGTTAACCCCTATCCACTGCTAAAAGCAACTACAATTTGTAGATGAGCGTCAAAACTCGATAATGGAGAAGGTTTTCTGGTCTGACAAATCATGTGTCCTTTAGCTGGAGAAGAGATTAATGGAGAATCCACTATGGCAAGAAGGCAAGTCAGTGGAGGCAGTGTAACATCTGGGCAAAGTTTTGCTCGGAGACATTGGGTCCTGCATTTATATGGATTTTAATTAGACTCTTAGCACCTTAAGAAATGTTGCTTCAGACCATGTACAGCCCTGCGTGGCTTGGTTGGCAGCAACATACAACATTTATGTTTTGTCAAAAAATAAAAGCAGATCAGTTTCACATTATTAAGTGAAAAGATTGATTTTCATATTAAAACGAGACATATTATTGCCATCACAAGATCTTTTCATAATATTACAGCATGCAACCTTATCACATTATAACAAGAATACTTTCTTGTTATTGCAATATGTTATTTATCTTGTTGTAGTATTTCACATTTTAACATGTTCATTTGTTATTACAATATAAATATAAAGCACTTTATTGTAATAACACTGAGGAAGGATAGATTGATGACAATTGCCCCTTTACATGAATTGATTAAGTCCTACTTCATGCTTGGGTTGAGACAGGGTGAGATTCTGCTGTTACTGAGCACATTGGATGATATTATGATAAATCATGTATCTGTGGAGCCTTCAGTGCCCCTCCAACTGATCAATGACAAATGATGCCAGACTACCTCCAGAGGGTCGGGCTCATTCTTCCTTCTGTGCAGCCCCATGCATTTTAAAACCCTTCCTTATATTTGCATACTTATCACAATGTCATCCATCGTGGTCAATGACAGTAGAATCTCAATATTTTTCAGCCAAAGCATAATGTAGAATTTAATCAGTGTGTGTTCCTCAGTTTATCCTCTCTCTGCACAGTGTTTTGTCATTCCAGCATGAGTTTTGCAGTGTAATAATATAGGGCAGGTAATCACGTTGTGCCATTTTCTGTTTCTGTTTCGCTGCAGCAAGATAAATAGTAAATGGTAAGTGGTCTGCCTTTATATAGCAACTCTATACTTTAGTGTTCCACGAAGCACTTTACAATGTTTCCCATTTACTCTTTCATACACACTCATACAACAATGGCAGCAGAGCTACTGTGCGAGGTGCTTCCCTGCCATCGGAGACACCTCAGGTTTAATGTCTTGCCACTTGGGGATGCGGAGAGGCCAGAGGTCGAACCACCAAGAAAAGTGTCTTGTTATGACACGATAGGTTTGTATGTCGAAGTGACATTAAAAAAACATTATTACATGGCTGTCGTTATATATAAAAAACACCTTAACTTTTCACCTTATAACGTGAAACTGATTCGTGTGGTAGCAATACGTTTCCATAATCTTTTATCTTGACATAAAATTAATAGGTTAAACAACAGCAAGTTTTCTGTGTCAGATTTTACTATTTATTCTTGTTTGGGGAGTGTGTGAGATTAATGACAGGTTGAACTGTTCCCACACTCCCTGCCTGTCTGCGTCTAGAATCAGGCAACTGTAGGCAGATGTAGGTGGGATTAAAATGAATATCCCAGCACCATCTTTCAGTCTGGACACTTCCCAGATAAGTGCTCCACTTCCAGGAGAAATTCAATCCTTTGCTCTGTCCAGAACTGGACCTAAGTGAGGGTTAATGCTCTCTGCATACTGACAGAGGAGGAAAGGAGGTGAGGAAAGAAGGTGAAGAAGGATAGGGAGGAGGACATAGAGGAGGCAGCAAAAGGTGATTGATACACAGTATGATAGAAGAATGATGTAAGCTGATGAGATTTAGGGATTTAAAAATAAGGGAGAAAAAGCGAACGTGAAGGACATTCATGCCCGACCACATGTGGGGTGTTTATCTCGCAGCAGCAGTGGCTCCAGACTGGAGACGATGGGAATCCTGGAGGGGAGCTGGGGGAAGTACCACATCCCCTGACCCTGTCAGAGAGAAACACCTCACTGCAGGAGGTTGACAGAAAAGAAAAGGGAGTGTGGGACTGGAGGGAATTCAAGCCAGACAGAAGCCTGGAAGGAAACCTGGCCCACTTGTCTCTGAGTCAGTGAGGATGTGGTTAACGCACAGGAACACTACAGTAAATTTTATGGTGAAAACAAGGGAGCTGAAGACATGGAGGAGGAGTCTAATTCCATCAGCTCTTTGTGTGATGTTGAAAGACGATTGCAACAAAAGCTCCTGGGCTCTTCAGAGCTTTTTTTTTTTTTTTTTGCTGATTACGTAATTAAACACTGTGTATAAAAATGAAGTTTTCTATGTATTGAGCATAGTCTCATTACATTTTTGAATCTTTCTTTTTAAAAGTGAGTGTGCATGGTTTTTTGTCAGTTTGTTCATGGTGGCCCTGTGATATACAGGTGACCTGGATGGGTGGATGGATAGATGGACAGACAGACGGACGGATGGATAAAAGATCTGTGCCCCTGTAGAAGTTCAGAGGTTTAGCAATCTGCAATGTGATGTTTTCATGCTTAGACATTTTAATTTATGAATGAAGTATCCTAAAAGCACACCAAATCAAAATTAAACACTTTAGTTTTGTAACTTCAGATATTTAAAATATCAATCACCCCAAGACAGTAAGCTCTTTAAGCTACTTAAAGGATCATTCTAGTTTATTTTTGCTGTATTTCCCCAAAACACCTGCTCCAGACAGCTTATTTCTGTGTTTACTTTCAGTCAGACTCAAACAAGCAAATAAAAATAATTATTGCTACAAGAAGCAAAGCTAGCATTACCCATAGAGCAGCAACAGCCACATTCATTAGAAATACATCAGGCTAAAATAAACTGGAATTATCCTTTAACTGCTGCTTGAACTGCTTGAATTTTAAACACAGAGCACAACCATGCAGGACATTTGAGTGTAATGGTTTTGGATAAAGGTATGTTCTTCCCTTTGTATCAAAGTTGCATATTTAGAGGACATTGCCATGAACAATGTCCTAAAAATGACTGAAATGTAGCCAGTGACTCTATATAAAGATGGTTGGACCGTAATAATGTAATGTCACTCATAGGTTTCTTGAAGAGCGGTTTAAAGGCTCAGTGTGGTGTCTCAGATGGTGGCAGATACCAGACCAGCGATAGGAGGAACCTGGACAACCAGAGGGCCAGACAATAAATGAATACTAATATTGTATGCTAGATATGTAAAACAGACAAATGTTTGCAAACATGTTCGCCCTGTCAGCTATATTAACTTTCTGCTTGTTCTAAGTGGCCATAAAAAACAATTAATGCATGTAAATCTCACATTATTAAAAACAGACGTGTTTGACAGCACACACTGTTTCATACACCAAAGATCTTTGCCCTCTTCTTATTATTTAAAAAAAAAAAAAGACACATACAGTGCAAACGCATATCTTAACCTTTACCTCCTTCTGTGGGCTGGCTGTATTTGCTGCTTTAAGTTAGTGTAATAAAACCAACAGCTGTTTTTACTTGCTGGGGGAAACAGCTGAGAAAGGGCAGCTGAACTTTCATCTAAAATAGCTGAGCGTGGCCTCTGACCTGGGTTGTGCACATACACAGGGTCATACAGTAGGCCTTCAGGGGTGGAAAATGAGAAAACAATGGAGCAGAGTTGGCAACACAAGGTCGAAGTCTTTGTGCGTCACAAGAACAGGGGCAAATATTGATTCCAGTTTTATGTAATGCAGATTCAAAATATTAAAAAAACAACAACAATGCAACCATTTGAAACAATGATCACTAATGCTAAAATTCAATGGTAGCAAGTACAGTTATTTCCATTTTGTAAAGTTTCTGTACAAGACTTTCCAGTGTGGTGTGCCCTGCAGGCAGAGTCCTCTTCAGTGTGCACACAGTTTGAGTTGGGCTGGAACAAGGGACCCCGACCTGACCCTACAGTCTACCCCATAAATCAGTCTTGCACTGGTGCAGGATGGCGTGTCTGCTCAGCTATCTGTCTTCCACAGCACACACCAGGACAGTGACGGGTTCCTTCAAATGCCTTCACATCTGCTGGTGTCATGTTGGTGCCTGACCAGCAGCATCAGCTGATCATAACTCCTTTGCTTTTCCTTCTCTTCCACATCCTCTTTATGTCTGCCTGTGTGTTTATCCGTCAATTTTTACTGCTTCCTGACTCCTTTCATACTGAATGTTTAAGATGGGATATGTTAACATTTTACTGATCTGTATAGGGGAACTGAGTCAAGCCGTGTCAAATGTAACATCAGAAAGAAAAAGAAGTGAAATCCAAGGTCTGATATTCTTGATACTAGATTTAAAATGTATTCTGTACATGTTCGCATCATCCGAATGCCTGGGACGTGAGAAGCAAATGATTCTCTCATGTGCCAAATGACCTGACCTCTGAGGCCGACAAAACATCTGATAGATCAGTAAAGTATCAGATAAATGTACTGTGCTTTTCTCTTATTTGCCTCTTAGCAGTACCAAAAAAGGACACAAGATGGGGATAGACAGCAACAAATGGAACAAACATGACCGCACTGCCAGGACAGTGGAGTTCTGTCTGCTGCATTTCATGCTCATACAATGGCACAATAAAAAGGATGTTCATATTTAACATATTTAACAGCATAGACAAGAAAATGTCAGAAAATAAGCAAAAAGAACCCAGAACAATGATCTTTTCTTAACATTTCAAGGGAAATTTGTGTATTTTTGTTGTTGTTGTTTTTTACCTTGCTGAAAACCAGTCCACCAGCAGAGAATCTTTGAGCAAAACTACAGCATATCATTATTGACAAATTCATTCAAGTGTGTTTAAATGCATGTCTAAAGTTTCTGCCATTAACCCCACTTCCATGAGCTGTAAAGACTCCATCTGATGAAAATCATGTTTTTACCAGGTTAATGTGTCCATGTGTTGTTGTTTTTTTTGCTTTGTTTTTTTTTTCATATGCTAGAAGACATATCAATAAGTACTAAACACCATGGCCGAGTATTTGAGTATTTCACCCTTGAAATTACAGTGTATCGATGACAGCCTAAAAAACATACATTAAGACTTCTACAGTTTTATACATAGCAAACTTTCAGAACCAATCTTGTCAGCTTGCAGAGTGGGACTGTCTGTATCCTTGTTCTTCAGAATCAATTTCCGGATCTAACATGTATGGCTAAATTACTCACATCTTACAAGTAGCCATTCTGTAGTGTGGACAAGAGAGACAGGGACTATGTAGATCTGCACATTCTAGAAGAAGCGATGGTGTGGAGTTACAGTTAATGTATTTTAGGACAGGAAGGGATTATTTTCATGGAAAAAACACTTTGATATGAATCCTAACAACGTGTCTTTGTGTATCACATTCAATGACCAGAGAGAGATTTTAAGAATGTATTTTATGACTTTGTGTTTTTATCCCTTCTTGAACACTTTCATTAGAGTTGTCTCTCAAAAGAGACCAAAGGGTGCACTCCAGGGCTCAGTCCTCGGCCTCCTGCTATTTAGTTTGTTCCACTAGAACTTCTCACACTCAATTGTGAGATTTATTAGTTTAACATAATATTCTTCCATTCATTTCATTCTATCCATTCACTTATTTCCTCTCATCCAAGAATTCATGATAGGCTCATTCAGCACTACTTACTTCAATCTTTCAACATCTTCAGCAATCGGCATTAGCAATTCAGCGCAAGCTGCTTCAACCTTCTGCATTCACAGCGCAATTTCTTCAGAAATTGCTTTTCTAGTTTAACGTAATATGCAGATGATACCCAAGTATTCATATTATGCCAGATGAGATTATTATTATAAACTATAACACAGGTATGAGAACATAAAACATTTTAAATATTTTTTTGAATTTCGAAATGCGAAAATAAATCTTCTCGCTCTTGAAGAATATTGGTAATATCAGATCTTTTCTTGACAATGTAGGATGCAGTCCAGTCCTCTCTTGTTTCCTGAGGGAAACTGTAAATGCACCACAATTAGTGAATCTCACTGCTTGTCAACCTCCAAGGAGGAGGTTGACTGAGTAAAGTGACCGTGCAGTTTTCAAAATTCAAATGTGTCGTCTTGCTTGCTTGCTTCAAAACAAGAATAGTACATTTGAAAACAGTCGACTACACACTGCTGGTTACTGCTTTCAGATAAAAAGGTGTCAGCAGGCTGAGAGGATCGCTGCTTTTTAATTTGCCTTCAGTTACTCATCCTTCAGACGATACTGTTCACTTTCTAATCTGCTGTTCAATTAGTCAGACACCAAATCCTCTAAGTGTGTGAACGTTTTTTTTTAACCATCTGTGACCACTGTGACATTTATTGTGGATTATGGGTGCTGACTAAGAAATAATTGCTGTGGTCTGTAAATGTTTGTCAGAGGTTCCTCTTTGCCAGCTTTTTTCACACACAGTACCAAGAGAGTTTTTCCCATACTGAACCGTAAGCACAAATTTCCTGATGTACACAGGCCAGACTTCATATCAGTCAAAGGTAAACAAAAAATAATAATAATAAAAAATGAATCAAATATATTAA